>JAQIWN010001656.1:0-19305 GCA_034699025.1 Entomobrya cf. arborea Gr-Col-00668
AAACCATGTCTACTAGATTTTGTGAGTGGACTTTGTCCACTATCGTATTTGTTCCCTAACGGGCCTTATGCTAGTATGTAATAAATAACTTAAAATGAATTTGATCTAGAAACGTATATTCCGTACTTAAAGTAAAGACAGCATGCACACAAAATAAGGTTGTTCTATAAAACTTTCCCATTAATGCAGTTTTTTACGTTTATTATGCGTAAATACTATTCATATTCATAAATAGTATATGTGCAGCCTTATAAAACAGTACACTTTTGTCTATAGCCATTACATTTAACTATTTACTTTTGATGCATTGACCATACAAGAATGAGTATTCTTGTCATCCTCACATCAATTTTTTTGAAAATCATACTGACTAACTTACATACTGGCATTGGCACTTTGGCACCATGTGAAAAAGTAAAAAAACGAACACTGTATAAAAGTCATCCCCGTAATTCCATGCAAGTAACGTTGAATTTATCTCTATGAATCATGAATGATACTGCTACATACAACAATGCCTTATCATATTACATTATTGAGCAACATATATGTAAGCCTATACGTTATTGCTAATATAATAAAAAATACCATTCAATTCAATTCACAAAAATTCAACTCTAGTCTTTCTCACACACAGGCAATTTTTTTCTTGCTGTTTTAACTTGTTACATTTTATGAATAGGAGTACATCATATTAACTACACACAATACTCATTGTGTGATGATGATCGTGATCATGATGATGATGGGCAAGGACGAGCCTGGCATGGCATTGTGTCCATATTTAGGTATACAAGAAATAACATTAACATTACATTGCATACATTTAACATGTTGCACGCTGCTTTGATTGATATAACTTTTGATGTATGTATATTTACCACTATGAAAGCAAAATGCACAACATAACACTAACACAGCTACCAACAAACCAGATAGAGAGTAACTTTACCAAAAACGAACAAGTTTCAATTCAAGTTATTGTCATAAGGAAAAAAAGAAAATTGTGTTACTGCATTGTGATTGCTGTTTGTGGTTAATGTTCTTCTTATGTTTGTGGTTGTGGTGGTGGGTTGGAATAAAAATGATGATGAATATACATAAACTTGTATATATACTACAATGAAATAAAATCAAAGAGATACACACACACACACTCCATCCAACACCACACAACATCCTTATAATAATTCTTCTTCCCCATCATATCAACATCATCATGATCATCCCATGTCCCAAGAATATGTATCTTTTATTGTTAAACCACTTCTTAATATCTTTACTGCAATGTGTGATGTGATGTCTGCTGTAAAGAGAAGTGAGTGCACTGTGCAACAAGCTTATTTTAGTAAGCTAGTAGGTACATATGATGTGAAGTAGTATTTCATCTTCTTAAAAATTCTTGATCTAACAGCAGAAAAATCAGAGTGAAACCCACGAACCTTCAAAAACCATCTTTTTACTACTTACTCTGATTTGTGTGTATAGTCTACAATATCCTGATCATATTATCCTTGTTTTCTGTCTCGTCTCAAATCTAACTCAGCAGAAATTTTGATTGAATGAGCTACTGCTACTACTACCATTACACACTGCTCAGAAAAAAATATGTACATTTATACCTAAAGAAGTTATTATAACTTTACCATCAACATCATCATCTCTCTTCCTGCCTGTTGTAAACTCATAAGTATAAATATAACACAAAAATATATTTATGGTAATTAACTAGCAGTTGTAGCAGTTAACATACAATACATCAACCAAACACACCAGTTTTCCAATCTTGCTAACAACAACAAAAATCATCAAAATCAGATGAGTTATTGTGCAATATTTGCCAAGCTAATTAGCAGGCAAAATGAGGAGAGCATCATCATTCATCAGCAGAATGAGTAACGTCAAATTTAAAGGAACTGTGGTGCAACAGTCAAGTTGAATGAACACAGAAGAAGAAGGAAAAAATAAAAAAGTAAACATATAAAATTACCATAAATTTTTGTCCAGGGAAGAAGAGACAAGAAATATAACATGTTTTTTGTTTAAAAAAGTACGCAATAAGTTACACGTGTAATATATTTTTGTGGAATATACATATACATAGCTTCAAAGTGAAAAAATATATATATTTGAAGGTTTATTTCTAGTGTTAGTTTATTTTAGTGTCTGCGCGTGTTAGTTTTACCGTTTTTTTTTTCAAGGATAAAATATCATCCATTTATAATAATGATTCCCGGAGAAAGCAAGCAGTGTACAAAATAAAATATGCATTGCAACAACGTGTTGCTTGTTGTTCCATGCACCAGCATACCAGCCAGTCAATTCACGAAGACGGCCACGATGACTACTACGACGATCAACAACGAAAATACACTACCCTGTTTCCATTGAAGAAAGAAAGTTTACACACGAGAAAAGCATACTAACAGACAAAGTAAAAGTAAGTGTACCCTAAAAAAAGGCACTACGCCACTACTCCGTCCGGTCCGACCGACCGACCGCCAACCAACATATACAAAATATATATACAGCTTGTTGAAGTTTTAGATTGGGAACCTTGAATTATTTTTTTTATCCTCTATTATAAAATGCTATATACATTATAGTACATTATTATGTTTGTCATATTTTCTCCAGTTTCCCCCCACCAAACAAACCAATCTAAACTACTAAATGATGATACTACTTTCTTCTATATGACCTTTCTCCGTGCTTGCTCGTACTCTCTCCTATTCTTCCTCTGTGAACATTAAAGACACTGTTGAGAAACGTGACGGATCGATCCGATGATCCGATTCACCGAAAGAGTTTCTCAAGAGCAAAAGCATACTAAATTACTAGAGTAGACGACGACACAGAAGAAGAAGAAGACAGGCCTGCACAGGCACAAGCACAACAACAACATAGAGAGAAAATGAAACGGAAGGAAGAAAAATTATATAGTATAGATTGGGAACATGTAATATTATAACATGTAGAAATGTACAACACACACACATGTAGTACAAAGATGAACAACACGTTCTTCCATTCACCATTCATTCTTTGCAAAAAAAAATAGAATGAATAGATATACTTGTAGATAATAGGGCTAAAATAGAGAGAAAGACTCCAAAAACTACGACGTTGTATTTACTTTCTTCGTTCACCAAAATTAAGCATGGAAGTTAGAGAGAAAGAGAGAGAGAGGGACGACGAGGAATACTAAAAAATGAAGGAAAAATTGTGTGAATGAATTGATTTGAAAGTTACGTTTAGGAGAAAGATAATAGACATAACAAGTCATGTTTTGAGAATATATAGAGAGATAAATAATTGTTTAATTTTTGTATAAAGTAAGAATATTTTTGAAAAACAAAGAAAAAAAAGATTATATTTTAAATGCGCAACTCGATAACGGCAACTGCACACCACCGATATATTGCACACTATTTTTGTTTTTCTGTTAAAATCCCTGAATAGTAGTCCAGGTTTAAAAAAGGGTAAGTCATCACATCACTTCATTACTGTCATCATTAAAGTAAGAGGAAGTTGGAAAATAAAACCTTTTTAGGAGACGAAGATGAAGATCGTAAATATTTTTGAATAGGGAAGACGACGTCTGTCAGCCGTGATGTGTAGGTGGAAATGCGAATATTGAGAGGCAGTCAATTGATGACAGATGCTTTTAAAAGCGTTACAGTGGTAGACACACTCAAGCGCAAAATTGTTTATTTACATAAACTTAAAAGTGTTTTGAAACATTTAGTTGGTGCACTACATAACTACACTATACCAAGCACGTTTTTTTGTGATTAAAAAAGATATAGAACATTGGTATGTACGATACTGAAGGTCATCTCATCAGTCATGTTATGGGTTTTAGGTTGATATATTTGCGCAATGTAGTTGTCAGCAGTAGAAAGCAATATTAGTTCGAGAGTGAAGTCAGTGTGGAGGGATATGTTCGGGAATAGTTTACGAGGAGAGATAGATGAGGATAGCGACACAAGCGTGTTTTACACCGTTTTAATGATCTTACCCAAGTGTATAGTATAATCCTTCCTGAGCACGAGCTGGTGGTAAAAAATGAATCCTTTTCGTTGTTAATCAGATTGACCAAGTTCCAAATTTTTTGATCTACAGATCCTTTTCGACTCTTGTCGGATGGTGCGGAAATAGCCAAAGAAGAAGAAGAGGAAGCAGCTTCTAAAACTGAAGAGAAAAAAATACATCAAACATTTTGGAACACGAGGAACAAAAGAATGATAAAATATATTGCAGTGCTAGTTTATCTTAGTTTAGTGATGTTTACTGGTGACTAAAACGGTTTTGAAAAGCTTTCAGTCACAAATTGGTCATCGGAACAAACCGAACCAATAAGTTGATAAATTACTTCGGGTGTTTGAGAGCAGGGAATTTAGTGGTTTTTTTGGTGTTGGAATAAAATATCCAGTTATTTAATGGTGTAGATGATATTATTACAATGTACCTGGTTCTACTGAAGATGTTGGTGGGTTCCCTAGTGCTTCTTCAACAGTGTCACAAATAGTTGTAGTTGGTACTGATGATAACAAGTCATCATTGCTTCCATCATCATCATCTTCCCCCTCTTTCACTGTCGTGGTAAGTGCCTGTCGTTTTTGGTTCTCGTAGAATCTTAAATTAATTAGTTCTGTGTTGCCACCACCTCCACCAGATGATTTCTTTTTTTTCTCCGCCATAATGTTAGAAAGTTTGTGATTTTATTTGGTTTCCTACAAAAATATTATAATAGTGTTTATGGTAAAGAATATTTTTGATTCAATTTAATGGGCATTTCGGAATTCTAAAATTTTCTATTTACCGAAATTCGTAAGAGACGAGGTTGTTATTCGAAGTTTCAAATTGTGCAACTTAGGTTGATCCGTTAACGTTTATGCTTACTTCATCTATGCAATCCAGTGCAGTTTTCTGAAATGGAAATACATGCCATTTTTACATACATTGTTTTATATCATGCTTAGTAAATTGTGCGTTTATAATATAATTACTGACAGTTTCCGATTCAACCGTAATTAAACTGCTAACAGTCATAACATGTAAGATAAAAGGTCCAAATTGGATTGACCATCATAGTTTTTGTAATTTCTAACTTAAATTTTCTGTTTACCTGACACCTGAGTGAGAGAGGACTTGAGTTATCTATCTGGTACACACTTCACACACATGTGCTTTGAATAGTGAACTACGACTAATATTACCCTAAGCGCTTGCAAAAATACTAAAAGCAGCCATAAACAGAACAACTGTTCACTACCAGCAGTTTACTGCACAGGCTATAGAGGTAGCATGTGGCGTGTCATCGGGCAAAACGTAAAATTTTCCAGCAACAAGTTCGTAAAGCTGTGCTGTTGTTTCTATTTTCCCATTTCCATGTTCAGTGTTCATGCAAGTTCCAGTCTGGAACTTCCAAACGATTTCCAGAAAACTGAGCTCTGCTCTGCTACATGCTAGTACCCAGGTTATAGATAGTTCCATTTCCATTATGATGCATGAAATGGAGGAATATCAAAATATCAATATCACTAAACTAGTTTAGGTAGTTTATCACTTGGTGTACTGAAGATGATTCCGATTTAATGATAGTTTATAATAAAACAGAGAGATGGTTTGTTTTCCTGGCAAAATTATTTTAAAAGCATGTGATCAAAAAACGGAATCAATTTACATCATAGGACGACGAAAAGAGTGACAAGTTTAATGGATGATGGCGACATTATGTTCAACAGGCCATTAGTTTACATGATTTTCTCTGGTAAATCACATTTCTCATAGTTATGCGTCCACGACACTTTTAAAATGGAAAATTTGGCAAGCCTACAATAAAATAAGGTTTTCTTTGAGTAAAAGTCAAGAAACGACCAAATGGGATACATACTACATGACATGATGATGATGGGT
Organism: Entomobrya cf. arborea Gr-Col-00668; assembly: GCA_034699025.1. Taxonomy (NCBI): domain Eukaryota; kingdom Metazoa; phylum Arthropoda; class Collembola; order Entomobryomorpha; family Entomobryidae; genus Entomobrya; species Entomobrya cf. arborea Gr-Col-00668. The sequence continues at coordinate 5,923 of JAQIWN010001656.1, forward strand.
GGAGGGTGTTAGGTTTTAAATTTTAGAATATTGGAAAGTACATATAAAAGAATCATATCATTTTCAGAGAAGAAATATTTTTAAATTAAATGATACCATAAATTAAATAGCTACTACTGGTGTAGCACTTTTAAATTACAAAGTGTTTACATTGCAGTGAACATGTAACAAATTATGAATTATCTGACCCAAGACAGTCTGGAAGTTTATAAATTACACAAAATGCAGTTTTCCGATTTGATAAAGAGTATGAAACGATTTTATCTTCCGAATTTAGTTAGTTCGCATTCGTTTTATTCGTGACGAAAGAAATATTCAGCTAATTGTAAGGGCAACGTACTAACATTAAACTAAACCACGACCCCATTAACCCGATCAGCGTAATTTAGGCCAAAACTAATAGTTTTCCTATTGATGTAAATTACGGAGTTAAAAAAATATTTTGTGCATTCATTTAATCCATAATATTTCGCTGATAGCAAATCGCCTGGTCTGGTCTCTGTATATATCTTATTTGACAGGATGGATGGTTAATATGAATACACTTCCGCATTTAATTGAAATTGATTAACGTAACGATTGATTGAAAGTTTAGCCATAAAGCAAACAATTTTGTGGGTTGTGGGTGTTGATTACTTTTCAAGAATTCTTTTTTTTTTAAATAAAATTCATTTGCATACGTATTTGAGGAACCTTTATTTTCAGTACAAGTGAAAAAACTCAAGAATTTGAGAAGCAAGGGAGTAGGAAATGATGTCCATAGTATGAACTCCAAACGTTGGAATTGCTTGGCCTCGACGGTTGTCTGCTTTGCCATTATGGTGGAATTCGATTTACGATAGCCAAATCTAAAGAGCACAATTTTTCATCTAAATGATTTGTATTGACATACCATTAAGATTATTTACTATCTATGCGCAATTTGCAGAAAAATTCTTTATCGTCTCCACTGCACTAAACGTATACTGAATCGCAATTCGCAAATTTAATCAGGGTAGAATGTAATACAGTGCATTATTTAGCAGAGACACAAAGTGTAGTATGGAAAAGGCACATGACATGACGATAATGATGATGTTTGTAGGTTGCAGCTGTAAGGACAGGCAAGGATACGAGATTTGATTGTTTGCTGTTTGTTATCACAATTCATCTCCTCGAGCCACATCAGATAAATAAAGGGAACGAAACAACATAATTGCAAATTAGAAGAAGAGCACACAACAGGCAAAAAAACGATAACTGCTAATTGCAACAGTAATGGCTGGGCAAAGCTGGCATATCATCCACCTCCAACTTTATGCCCCACCACGAAAACCATAAATGATGACGATATCATCGCATCGTGTGTATTCGTTTTGTATTCTAAGAAGAATTTCTTATTTTGATTCTTCTAGCTTAATCAGGCATAAGACATCCATTAGCGCTGTGCCAACACGTACTTTAGGTAATAAACTTGTACATTTCTGACTGAATGTTGTTCTTACTTTGTTTAATCCATAACATGAGTAACATCTATGGATAGTATGGATATTTATGGATGTAGACTATATTGCAAATTTTCATTTAGGTACATCATTATGATGACTCTCCTTTTGTGAGAGATGAATTTAATGATGCTATGCCGTAAGATATGCCGCCAATCCTCATCTTATAGAATAGACTGGTTTGTTCTGTCTTTAATAAAATTGTAAACGAATAAAAAGATTTGAGGACTTGGTCCATTGATATATCTGTACAATGCTTTTGTACAATTGGGCATGCCAGGAGGACTCCGATTCCATACGAAATACAAACAGCATGATAGTCTTATAGTCTTGAATGCATGTACATGCATTAATATGGATGGATAAAATAGGCAAAGCTTGTTATTATTTTGATAATCTTCAATTTAAACGATGGACGTAAAATGAAATGAAGTTTGGTAAGAGTTAAAATAAAAATGAGATGATATATACCAAACTACTATTTTCTCTCATCGTCAGTGTCTCCATTTGTTCCATACTCGTCTCGTGTATAATAGCTCCAGACTAAACGGACAGATATTATCAAAACAAACGTATCGAGTGTGTTTATATAAATTCTGCAAAACATGAATGTTGAAGTAGAAGATGAATACGGACGGAATGGATCACCATGATGGAATGACAGAAACCCGATATAATTCGTTGGCGTTGGCATAATGAAAATTTTATAGGGACAAAATTGCGAGTATAAAAGGATTTTTTTCTTGTCTCTTGAATACACAGAAATGATACAAATTCAGAGAATTTTGTTCGTGCTCTCTCTTTTCTAACCCTTTCTGTTCTTGTTACAAAATATCTTTTGTGTTTGTTTGTGTAGGCAGAGGGCAAATATCAAGGACTCTAAAAAGAACAAATATATAGGTATTCTGACTTTTTCTGCGTTTGTTATAAAAAGGGGAAATCTTATACATACACGCATTTGTAGTACATAGCAGTGAATATTGAATGAACTTCCACTCCACAATCTACATCATCATTTTGGTACAAATATAAAACGATGATTATCAGTTTTATAATGATTTCATTTTACTCTTTCATCAGTGCTTTTTGCTTGTTCTGTAAGTAATTTTATTACAAATTTCTTTGTTGTTATCGCTGATTAGTATGATGAACGAAACGAATAAAAAAGGGTTTCTATGATTCAAAAATTAAACTAAACGTGTTGTCGTCGTGTGCTCAGTGAATCATTATTGTAATTTCTATGAATCCAACAAATAGCATTAAATTTCTGTCGATATTTTATGTATATTGTTTGGTTGTACAACACAAAACAATTTTGCAACCTTGCTACTTTTACATACTTTAATGGTTTTGGTTTGTTTGTTGTAAGTTTAGAGTTACATGTGGTAAAAAGTTCATCTTGATGATGATGATTTCGATCACAATGCTCAAGCAGAGTGTATACACTTGAACTTGTTTCACTTTTGATTTCTTTACCAAAAAGTAAAACGTATTATATCACTCAGCATTAGCATTGGTACTTTGGTATATGGTGCAGTAGTCACTTAAAGTTATCTTTTTCTGGTTTGCCATACTCATCATCATTCTATCGAACGTTAGTTTGTTGGCACTAATTGGACTACTGTCATTTGATTATAGGATGTAAAATAATACGATTTTTGTGACGGGATCGAGATGTCAAGCTTTTTATAAAATATTAGAAAGAAGTCTTGTGTCGTGTTTCGTATCTGTCATTGAATGGTCAATTAAGGGAAGAAAAGATGAATTTAATTGAACTAATGTATTCAAATGATTTTTGCTTCCTGCTTTTTATTCATCTAGTTTCTCAAGGAAAAGTTTATTAGCTGATAGAAAAATGTTTCTTCTTTCTGCTCACATCAAAAATAAGTGCATTTATTTTGAGCTCTTTCATTTTACCCTCTTGACTCATAACCAACTTCATTCATATCATAATACTTAATGATTGTGTTTTCTTTTTGATATACAACATTGAAATCAATAGTATTTTATGTAAAGAAAATACTAAACAAGGTCTGTTAAAAATATGCTGCTAGAATCATGTGTGCATGAACAACGCAGTTCATGATAGTAATAATTACTATGTGCCCAACACGCTCATGTTTTTAATTGATGGTATTTTACCATCATCATTTGTAATTTGATTGGAAATGCTACCGCTGCTGCTACACGTCAGTTGCAAAAATGAAACCCTGTTACAAGCAATAATGTAAATGGTGAGCTGAACGCGTAAATTTTTGGTGCTACTACCTAAGTAATATTATGGAAAATACGTTGCCGTGAAGCAAAGAAATTGTAAAAAGAAGTGTGTAGTATAGTGAACGGATGGACGAGTCATGGGACGAACAAAATGTCGAGCACTGTGAAGTGAACACAGGAAACTTGTGATTTTGTATGAGGAAAAGGAAAAGAGGAATTGTCCTTGATTTGTTCCTTCTCTTTCATCTGCTTGTTCGCATTCTGATATTAATGGCATATGACATGCCTGAAAAATGTATTTTATGCATATGCACATAATATCTCTTCTCATTCATTGCAACCAAATTATATTGTGTATTTAACTGGAAAAATTCTTGACTTGTATTAGTTGTACATATTTAAAATTGTACATAAATAAAATTTGTTGAACGTATAATATTGGGTATCATCTAAAGTACTTTTTACCCGAACCTGACCTGTAATAAAGAGGTCCTCCGGTCGTCCGTTGTTTCTCTTTTGTTGCTACTCTATTACTGGCTGAATGACTGATGAATTTGTTATTTTTGATGAGTATCAAATCATTTCGTTTAGAGATTCTTTTCTTGGTGATGTGATGATAACAATCAGTAGAGATAGAGGTTCATCATCATTTATATGCATTACAGCTTTCAGCTTCGAGGTGGTCCCGTCTGTTTTTCTTCATCCACTTTATTAGCAATCCAAATAAGTATTTATTTCAAAAGTAGCATTAAGACGAAAAAGTCATCTTATTAAAATAGAGTTGGTTAAATGCAGAAACATTTTTTATCAGTTATATAGACGTAATGTGCAATGTACATCACATCGAGAGTAGTGCTCGCTCGTAGCAATTTTTTTTTTTGCTTTCGAGAGCTTTAGTAAAGGAGAAAAAAACTTGTATTTTCTTATACGCAAGTCTATATTAAGGTCTTCATGTATGATAAAATAACGATGTGATTTTGTGCGATGTCTAAAAAAGTTAACAAAAAGTCTTTAAAATTAATTTATGATTCATGAAAAATGGGTTTCACACTGCTAGGATTATCTTATGATGAGTATGACACAGTTTTGCACATCGCCACCATAACCCACGGCTGCATATCGTGTCATTTTGTTTTATGCATTGTTGTAAAAAAAAATCTGCCACTGTGTTTTTCTTTACAACAGGAGGAGTAGATAAATACTAACTCCTACTCTAAAACATGCCTGCAGCTATAAAATTCGGTGTAACATACATTTTATATTTTTATATGACATTTTACGTTATTCGTGTACACATGTTCATTTTAGTTTCATCTTACTATTTTCATTTTCATATAAGTTATAAGGTTCACAAAAGACAAAATTGTGTGTTTATATTGCATGTTACTTTGATTGAACAAACCTAAACTTGTGCATGTTTTATCTATCAAGCTGTATTTGTGATACAGAAACGCAACAAAAGCGTAAAAATTGTCTTGTGATAATGGTTTTGGTGATGATGATGATCATCATATTTATTTATATTATTATTTTGAGCGCTTTATAAATATACTAATGCTCGCTATTATAATATGGGTGAGAATTGTTTATAAAAAATAAGATTTGTGGTAACAAAAACAGTAGTACATATAGGTGGTGCATGGTGGGTTGATTATCTTGTCTTTTGACTTGTATTGTGTGCGTATAATTTAGCAATGTACTTTTTACGTTTGTGTAAAGGGTTGAATTTTGGAATTGGAAAGGATAATTTTTATGTGAACAAGTAATGCAATAGGATTGAGTATAATTTAGCTTGATGTATGAACAATACATGCAATATATAACAACAAACCATACCAAAACTACAACTTACAGTTACAACAACTAAACCATCTTCTGCAAAAGACATGCATAGTTTTTTTTTTTGCTTTTTATATGTTTTGATGTGGTGAATGCCTTTATCAGTTTATGGAAAGCTTGTATACGGAATATGGGTTTGTGCCTAAGCATGATTTTGATTATCATCACCACTCTACTAATATTGTACATTCGCTCATTTCTTAATGAAATTATTGCTTACAAAACACAAATAAAATGCATTCTTTTACTCAATTTGATTTTATTTCTTTCCTTTAAACAGCACCAACCAGCAAGCTTATTGCTTTTTAAATAAAAATATGATGAGTTTGGTTGTGCTGCTGTGGTTTTAAAAATGTGATATATGGGCTCGCTGGCGTTTCTAGTAATTCATTTGCCAATATGTGAAAAATTAAATTTTTCTAGTAATAAAGCTTGCACTTTGCAGTTTGTTATCTCGATTTGACGTTCTACGATGAGATTATTTTGCAGTTTATACGCTAGCTCATTCGAAAATGCTGCGTTAGTGTTGTTGTGCAAGCAAAATGTATTGCTGGGTTTTGTGTGTAAAGATGTTAGGAAATTCAAAGGAAACTAAAAGTGTTAAAATATGAAGGAAAATAAAGTGAAGTGGATGGATTCTGTAACGCAATCGTGTGTGTACGCGGTGTGGTGCTGCTATGCTGTGTTGATATCATGAAAATAATGTGACGCTTAGATTTTTGTTCAATTTCATAAATCGTCTTACAGTATTCGGTGATGACAGTAATTAAATTTAAAAAGGTACTTGGCATGGTTTAGTTTTTGTTGACTATAGCGCATTGCACATTACTTGTGTAAACAAATTAGATGCAAGTTATTAGCGGTGGATGAATACAAGTCGGTCTCCCTATAATTCTTTGGAATGCCTTTCATGAGCAACAATGACCGTGTTTTGTTGAAATATTTATTTGTAAAGTATGATTTGTTTTCATTTTTCCAGATTCCATCAGACGTGGACAAAATTAAAGGAGAAAGGCTCTCAAGTGCAGTGGAGACAATCAAGTAGAGGAGGTTAGCCAGTTGAAGGAGAGCACTGAGAGAAAATACGTAAAAAGAGCTGAGCTGGAGAGCGAGAGAGAGAAGTATCTCTTTAGTCGTTTTAGAGATTGGTAGTGTAGTGGTCAATAAGAATGGAGGATGACCATGCACGTCATATTGTGAGAGTATACGTGGGATCCTTGTCACAAGAGTACGAGGCTCTGTCTGTGGAGGCAAGCAAGCACACAACGGCTGAGGAAATAGTCCAGTGTATAGTTCAGAAGCTGGGTTTCAGCAATCCCAGTGATTATGAGTTGGCGGAAGTCATCGGAAACTCCACAGGGCAGGAGTGTAAAGAAAGACGAATTGGTCCGTACGAGTCTCCCGTTGCACTCAAATTACTATGGCCCAAAGCGTCGGAGACCGCAGACTCTTTGTTATTCACATCCAGTGGAATTCCAGCACAATCGGCGACGCCGCCAACGAGGACGACAACAGCAGCAGCGTCAGCCGCCGCTGCTGCCGCACAAACAGCATCTTCCAGTTCCCACTTTTCTTCGTCGGTGTCCTCGTCATCATCGTCGTCGTGCACGAACCGCTTTCCGAATACACCAGGAGCTGTTGGAAATAGGAATCCGTCGTCTTCCAATACAACTTCGTTGTCGTATAATAATACCCAGTATCAGCAGCACAACGGCAGTAGCTCACATTATGCCAGCAACAACAACCAAAGTCACACAACACACCATCAGAACCACCACAACAGCTCCACGTCCTCCTCATCAGATGTAACCAGTCTTATCACAGATCAGTACCGGTTCTGTCTTCGAGAGAGACTCACCGACTCACTCATCTGGTCAGAAAGCAGTTTTGTCATGGATCCACAAATCATACGAGACTACTTTTACCGGTTTTTGTACCAACCGAAGGACAAGGAGTACCCCGACTTGTGTCAGCTCCCTGATCTTAACGAGTTAACCTTGTCAGAGAATCTCAAGTCCAGATTTAATGCCGGTCACATTTACACTTACGTCGGATCAATTCTAATTGCCATAAATCCGTTTCGCTTTCATCCTATTTATAATCCAAAGTATGTTAAGTTGTACCAAAATCGACGGAGGGAGGAGTTGCCCCCTCATATTTTTGCCATTGCCGACTCTGCCTACCATACAATGCTCAAGGAGAAAAGGAACCAGTGTATTGTGATCAGTGGTGAAAGTGGAAGTGGCAAAACGGAGAGCACCAATTTCCTTCTCCACCACCTTACCGCTTTAAGTCAAAAGGGAAGTCATGGTAGTGGGGTGGAACAAACTATTTTGAGCGCAGGACCAGTGCTCGAGGTAACGTCTTGAAAGTTTATTCTTATACTTTACCTGTTATTTTAATTAGCAATTTCCTTTTTATTGTTATTCCATTGTTAATGTTACGTAAAACCGTAAAAAGGTATCTGACTGATATTCCCAATTTCACCCAATGATAGTTATGTCCATATCCTGGAAAAAAACATAAAACATAATTGGCTTAGTTCAACTTTTTATATCCTTCTTGTTTTTTACAACTTATTTATTTTCACAACTCATCCTATCATGCGTTCTTATGCTCTGTTTTTATGTTTACAGGGTCTTATAGTCCTTTTTATCACCAAAAAGTTATAGTAAGTTGATATGTAAAATGTGGGGGGACAGCTAAGCGTTGAACAAAAACAAACTATAAATTACAGTCATTATTATTATTTTTAGAAAATCACGAGTAGAGCTAAAAAACAAAGGGAAGTATATAGAGTATTGTACGACCTTATTTTTTGAACAAATAATCTCACACGCAATACGTCTTTATATGACGAATGTGTCTGAAAGATCATTCCCTTCATCTACTTCTCTTCATAGTTTCTTTATTTTGCAGAAACGATGTTCATGACATAATCATACATATGAAGTATGACATAAGCTACATTGGTCTTTGTGTTCGAGAAAATTTTAGTTTTAGTTTGCATGCAACCTTTCTAGTGCAATATGAAAAACCATTGCACATTATGTATCATGATGGAAATTAATGGACAAAGAAAGTAGAGAAAAAAATAGTTGGGATACCCAAGTCTTCTTATATTCCATCGTCTCCATTTCTTTCGTTCATGAGCTTATTGCTACTTATTTTGTGGTATGGCTTTGGGTTGGTTTACTTTGCTTTCATATCGTTGTAATCATCTCCCATCATGCCTGCGAAGGAAACGAACATAATTTAACCTACATTGATATTATTCACTTATTGTATGTATTATGTTTAATGTATACTACATGCATGCAAGCATGTTTCGCATGTTATTTTCCCTAATGGAGCACTGATAAGTTCTCGTTTATTCGTATTTTGGACTGAAATTCAACATGCTCATCGTTCTATTGCACACATATGACATATCCTCATCATCATATAGCGTCAGTGAAGTGAAAGAAAGGAAGGAAGTGAAAAGGAAAGAACTTGTCAGATTTCCTCCTTCTCTATCTTGTGCTTGTGATCATACAAAATATTGTTGCTTTTGGCTTTTCACTTCTTCAGGTTGGTTGTAAATAAATACTGATATGTTATACTGACTGAATTTTAGATACATACTGTAAATACATATATTCTCTGCTTGTAATGGTGTGATAGTCCACTTGCATAAATGTTAGTCGTAGTCGTATCGTAATAATATCATTGTGGTACCCTAAGAGAACCAAAACTAAACCACTAAAACTTCATATTGAGAAGATAAGTGCGATGATATTACGATATTATGATTATATTTATACTGATATGTGCAGAACAGTTCTTTACTTTCACTCAATCTCGTGGAATAGAAATGGAATGGAGCCATAACCAAAAAAGTCCGACTTTCTGTAAGGTTAGATAAGGCGATAGCAAAGTATATGTACACAGTCAACAATAACAGTATCTATTTCACTTGATTTGGCTTTCTTTCCGAGTATATAAATATTGAATATACGATACAGTTTGCCATGGCCATCTAAAGCTGAGTTGTAACAGCGTTGTCAATCTAGCTCCGCCCTTAGTTATTTTGTCGCCAAAACTAGAGGTCTTTGCTAGGGCCCATTATGCTAACTCTACAAAATTGTATTGTACTTGGAACCTAAAGTTTAAGGAAAGTTGTAAGCTCAACAAGCTATGTATAGTATGCATCTATTTGAGAAGCCAAAAATAGTATGATTTTTGTAAGTTATATAGTAGCAATTTTAATTGATGATGATGGTGTATCTGTATCCTGTATCGGTTAAAATAGCCTGTTACAGTTGTGATACAATGTTAGTACAGAAAATACACTAAAGGAGAAGTCAAACAGCATTTAAGTGTCATACTTAAAAAATGCTCAAAGGTGTATTTTGTGCAAGACATTTCACAGGAATAGTTTTTACTAAAAGTGAATTTAAAGTTTTCTTGACTCCGTAATCGCCGTACTTTCTTTGAGCTTTCTCTTTTCTTCCTGGCTTTGCTTTTGCTAATGATCATGTCGATGTGTCGTTCATTGAATTGTGATACGCTGAACATGTGTACTTCAAATCTTATTGTGCTCGACAGTCCAGTTGTATGAAGGAGTACAATGATTATAATCGAAAATCGGAAACGAATCTACTCATTCAGTATCTTTTGCTTGCCAAACGCAAGTAATTCTGGAAGTAAACTGTGTATCAGCAGTCCCCTTAAATCATGTAATGCTGCAGTATCAAATTCAGAGATTTGGAAATCGGGTAGAACATTACTTCATGTCATTAACCAATATTAGAGAAAGTACTACACAAGGGCAATAAATATGCAAATCGAACGGTACCATGAGGCTGAGGCGAATATGTGTTCCAATTTTAGACAGTTTACTGTTCTCCTGACCACTAGCAAACAAACAACTCGTTTTGTACAACCGACTACTAAGATTAGTTTATCCATTCTAGAAATCAAAAACTGAATTCCGCTCAATTTGTTGAATCTACGAATTGCGTACTATACATACATAAATATTAAAGTATTATGACAGAGTCCCCAGTCCCCACCCATTTTTAGAACAGTCTATTTCATGCTCGTTGACATCATCCTTCCTTTTCCTTCTCCTCACTTTCTCTTCTCTAGATTCCTAGGATTTAATTTCCTGGAAAATTGGGTTCATTCTCAGCACTATTCATAAAGTATCTAATCAATACTAAGCATTTTTCTGGGAAATAGTATAAAATGGTCCGCCCTTTAGTCAATTTATCTTCCTAAACAAGTTTTATCTTCCTAACTATGAACTCTACATGTAATGAACAAGAAGAAAATTTAAAATGTAACTGGAATAAAAATATGGCATGGTTTTTGTTTGCTGTTAATGTTTTATAGTATCGTTTTTAGATATTATAAAAATGTAATAGTTTTATATTATGAATGGAAAATGAGACGACAACCTTAAAGGTATTATATTGAGTTGCATTATTTTCATGGGCCATATTATGTGGAAAAATTGAAATACAACATCCGAATCCAATATATATACCCAAATGCCAAGTGATGTGGATATTTCTTTATCCTCTTACATCTTATATGTCATCACAATCTCTGGTGTATTACTTTACTGGAATGACGAAGAAGTTTGAAGCATCAATAATAATTCGAGAGAAAAGATAATATTGACAATACAATATTATGATTCCGTCTTAGTCTGTCTGAATGATGGTAGGTATTAGCAAAAATGTATTATTTTTCTGGTATTTATAGAAAAGCTCAGGCCAGGTAGCAATAAACCAAGTTATATAAAACTGTCGAGTTTATTTTTAGACATATGATCATTCTCTTGAACGACTGGAAAACAGGTTTAGGTCTTTCTGTTGAGAGCACACTACTTCCGTAAGATTTCTTACGTATTAAAATCATCAATAGTACACGCCCCATATATCTGACGTTATTTTGTATCCATTAACCAAAAGATTTGGATCATAACCGTCTATACCTTTGTGTGCACTAAAATAGTTCACATATTGTAAAAGAACTGAAACTGAACTGCACATTTACTTTTTTGGTCCTATATACACGTAATACTATACTGGTAAAAACAACTAGCATAATCACAATGGGAAACAACAGGCAACGGAAGAGCATTGTCTGCGTCTGGCTGCCAGATGCCATATTATTTTTATGGAATAGTTTTTTTTATATAAAAATGATGAATGATATTAGAACTAATTTTGACCAAAGGCAAAGAAGTCGACATCCCATCAAGCAAAAAAGTCAAAGAAATGGCTCAAGTCACTGATGTAAAAATATGATGGACGAATATTGTAGTATGTAACCTTTCAGTTCCTAAGAAGGAATTGTCGGTGATGCCCTTTCAAAGGTTGAAGAAGCGAATGCAATGCAGTGATCATTTTCCGGATTATAGACAAAATAGGTTTGATCTTTCTCCAGGGTGAAAGCAGAAGCATAGAAGGAGTATCATTCCACCCCATCCCATCGGGCATCGGCCAATCCGTCTTTCCTGTGCGGTGCGTCGACTGTCACAATACTTGGTGCTGGTAATTGTTAGTTGTTAGTAAGTCGTAGTATTCTATAAATGCGATGGAATGGCATTGTAGAAGTCTTACGAAAGGACTAGCGTGATAAAAGTATTTTCATCTAAAAGGTGATGATGATGATGATGGTTAAACCTCTTTGCCTATTGTTGTGTAAACTAAAGGGATTACTTTGGCGGATGTCTGCTTTTGTCATTATGACTAAAGTTTTACATTAAAAGTATATTTTTGGTGTTATATAAATGTACAGGGACGGGATAAAATGTACAATTTTGACACGAACATGACAGTTGACACCCAAATAATAGTATCCGGTTAGAAATGCTAATGTTGATGAATACAACCATTCTTGGCTGAATAAATAATAAAAGGCTTATAGTGTTTCGGGTTGCATATAGGGTGTTATTTGGTTTTAATGTTAAATGTTTTAGTAAACTAGTAGTTTGGCTTACAGATAAATATAAATGGATGAAAATAATTATTAGTATGTGTAGGTTACAGCTTATTTTTCGAAAAGAAAATGTAGCTTGATGTTATTCCTTGTTAGACGTAAGTATACTCATATGTGTGTGTGGCGAATATGTGTGTCATCTTTGAAGATGCCATATGCGCAGTTTAAAAAGAATGTTAATAATCCAAACCTAATTTCAAAAGTCGAATTCACTTTTTAACTAAGTTGCTATAATTTTAGGTTTTTGTTCGTTGTTCCCCTTTTAAACTTCCATAACCTCAGCAGCAACGAAAATCGGAGAACTGTAACAGCTGCACAAAGAACATGCTACTGGTGATATAATTTTCTGCTTGAAAATATGCTTTTAATTCTAATTGCCGTTTTCGAAAAGATCCTCACTCACAACATATAATAGCATATAGCGTGGTTACAAAACAATAAAAAAAAGTTTAACTACTCAGTAAGATGTCAAGTGGAAACCAAATCCTTACTCTTAACTCCTCTATCTACTTCTTTCACTCACATGCCTTAAATCTGTTTCCTATTTTATTTTACATTTTACGACTTTGTGAAGAAGTATGCACTATGCAGTATTGTTTTATCATTACGGCTTAGATGATGTTCCGCTTGCTTCCCTATTTTTACACTGTCCGTGTCAGATTAAAAATGCAAGACCATGTCGTAAAAGTCATCTTTTTACATGAGAAAATGATGAAGGTGTTCCGTTTCATTATGTAGTGTGCAATAGAAATAAAAGGATAAAAAAATCTGTCATAATAAACCCGCTGTAAAAGCGATCATAACGACGTAGCTGAAATGAAGCAAAAGAAGATAATGATGACGACTTTAA
>JAQIWN010001657.1:0-19305 GCA_034699025.1 Entomobrya cf. arborea Gr-Col-00668
CGTTACTATTCTAAACCAAGCTCTTGTAGTGCCAAGGTTTTTTTTGGCGAAAAACCATTTGGTCCAGTGATTGAGTTGCTTGTTTCTAAAATAATTCATAACCTTTGATTTTAACAAAGTTTTGAATTTATGCTTGGAGAATCGTTTGTAGCAACGTGGCTCTGTGTTTGGTATTTTTATCATCACTTAAACACCAAAATTTAAATACGAAACAGTTATGAGCCACATTATTAAAACCTTACCATCTTAACAAACAAACCCCAGTGAACAGTGATCTGAATAAGAACGGGGTCAGAGATCATTACTTACTTAGAAGTACTTATTTAACTTTGAAGAAAAAGTTTTCACAAGAAAAAAACAACATTTTGGCAAGGATTCTTGATCTTGTGCCTAAAAACAAAAAAATATTGTTTTACTCAAGTTCTTATTTAAAGATTTTTACGCTACATGTTGAAATTGCATAGAAAAAAATCGAAATTTCTAACACCCTCTCAATCTCAACATTTATATTTTAACTGAAGTAACTTACGTAATTCAACCAACACAAGCCCTGAAAACGCTTAACGTGCAATCTATGGAATTATCCTTTTATGTAAACATTAGACATCTAACTTAAATCCAACCACTTGTTTTTATCCAAAATATCCATTTTTATATCATTTTACACTGATCCCATCAACAAATCTTTTCAAGAACAAACATTGGCGAAAACATTATTAGTTTAAAAGCATCAGGCTAACAGTTTGATTAATACAAAACTGCTCAACATTCAATGGCGTTAATGGGTCAACAAAGTTCCTACTACCAATATATACTTTCACAATCTTACAAGATTTCAGGTATCGCCGAAACAACAAACCATTGCACTTTCCACTCCTGAGTTTTGTTTCCAATACGTATTTTGATGCCGAAAATACCTGAGCCACACTTGTGTACATGCATACAAGAATAGCGCCACTGTTTACACTTGCCAAGACAAAAAATAAAAACATTGCAAGAGGTATTTCAACAACCGATTTCAAACAAGCATATGAACTTATGATGTGCATAAACACGCTACTTACAACGACAGCTGCTGTCGTGTAGCATGAATAAAGACTACGATATTCTGCAGACATTACCTCAATTTCCCTATAAATTAAACATGTACGCCAAGTTATTTGATGTGACCAGGATACAATTTCATCGATTTTCTTTCCAGTTAGAAAAATATAGCTTTTAAAACAATGGCTTTTAAGTTGCAGCACTAAAGCCATGTGGAAATAGCTCCCGCTACAGAGAAAACTCCAGTTGATATAGCTCACAAAAATGATTGCCGACTTTGTACAGATTTCATGAAGTGACCAGGTTATTTTCCCCCCACAATGAGCATCCACCATCCAGTTTCCTCCAAAATGAGATGGTAAACAAGGATTTTGAATCAAGTCTACATTGTGTAGTAACGGCATAGTCACAATAGAGATTTGCATGATTTTCAGGACAACTTTTGTCAGTTTGCTATACCCAATGCCAAAAGTAGAAGTCCATCGATGTTGACGGCCTTAAAACAATCAAAAATATTTGTGATTGGATTTTTTTAAAAACTTAAATTTCTTTTTACCTGTTCTTAGTTTTTCAAACTCCAGCATTCCATTTAAATACGAGACGATCAAATGGGCTTTCAAACAAAAGACAAAATGGCTATACAAGAATACCAGCAAAGCAGAGATGAAAAACAAGCTATGGAGTTTTTCAAAATTGCTAGTGTTCTTCCAAGTCCACGATACTTGAAAGGAAATGAGTGTAGCGAATATTGCGCTAATCATAAGCCTAGCTTTATAAATTCTCTGCTTAATATTGCATTTCAGTTGAAAACAATTTTGCTGGTAGTTCCACTGGAAAACTAAACTGCCAAACGTGTCAGCTACCTTGATAAGTTCCAAAAAGGAATCAAGAAGATTTTCGTAAAAGAGCATTTTATATGAACAAAGTCATCGGAGTCTAAACTCAAAATGGATGCGACTTATCTGTTTGTACATCTATACTGAGTAAATATTTTGGAAAGTTATGTTTACTTTGTTTTCGTAGACTGTTTTTAGTTAATAATTCATTTCCGTTAAGCACGTTTAAAACCCGCACAAATAATTTAAATAGGGGCGTCAAATAAAAGTTGAACATTTTAGCATGTTTCGTCCAGTATAATATGAAGGAGTTATACATGCATTGTTAATGTTGTTACTTGTGCTACTGTATTTACTTACATAAATATTCGACCATTTGTCATTGTCAACCGAATGCTTTCAGAAGTTTAGCTTGGTTTGTATTTGAAACTATCAAAGCTTTTAGACAAGTGATTAAGATTTTATCGTTGTCCCTATGCAATTGAATGTTGAATTTTGGCCAACAATAATGACGTATATACCAATAAAATCGCAAGCTGAGTAAATCGAAATGATTCCATAGTGGATACTAGATTGTAGTTTTCTTTTACGATTGAGTTTATTTTAACTTCCGGAAATAAAGTGACAAATTTATAACAGGTTTGAAGCTTATTCCCTATACTTGTTCAAGCTAAGTTACTTATTTTACATATTAAATTACATTTCGTTTGGGTTATTAGTTTTTACGATGTATTTACATTTGGTCTCATTATTAACTCATTATTTATTTCCCTGTTTTTCTCAAATTTGAATATTTTATCAAGACTTTATTTTACAGCAATTGAAACTATTCACCACGGCTAGAGGTTAAACGTGGGTAAACAAGTCTTTTTTGACCATGAGCTAAGTTCTTTAAAACCTAAAATTATTTTGCAGATATTTACAACTATTTTTTGTGAAATAAACAATTGAGAAAATGAAAAATGAGCAGCACGGTATCTAAAATCAATTAAATATCTGTTAAAAAAAGGTAAACAACGTGTCATTTTTACGTTCTCATACTTCGTGTAGTTGGATATTTTGAAGCAACAGCAGTAAAGTTATACTAGGACCACAAGACAACACTAAAATACATGTAGGACAATCCTTCCATTAATGTCAATGTAAAAAAATCTATTTAGGTAGCCTCCAACATTCATTTAGCTGTCAGGCAAACTTCTTACAGTTGAATACGTAGTTTGTTTTTAACCCATTGAATTTGACTCCAAATAGCGTAAATTTCGTTTGAGTACAGTTTTAGTTGTACACGAAACGTTATTAACTGAAGTCAAAGCAACTGCAGAAATCATCACTCGGCCGCTGGAAATCTTCAGGAAACAAGAAAATTATTTTGATTCAACGAAACTCAATCATTCAATTTCAACTGGTATATATTTTTTACTTGACTTGCATATATGTCGACAAATAAATATTTCAGATCGCTTAGACTTGACCTTCTCTAATTGAAAAAGATTATAGGTTTCTAAGGATTGTTGAGTTTTGTAAATCATATAAAATAGAAGCAATCATAGGCCAATTTTCTTATTTATTTCACTTAAATTTTAATTTAGCTTTTTATATTTTTGAATAGCATCTTCTTCTCTTTCTGCCTTACTTGAATTAAAAATACTATTTGATATTTTAACAAGACAAGCTTTGAAATTTTACGCCAAACACCCTGAAAACGTGGTTAGTATTGAAATGGCCAGCAAAAGAACAGCGACGTTGATACACTGAAATTTCTAAAGCAACCATTCCATTGTCGCATTATTTTTCCAAACTAATGAATAATATTATATACGGTAGCTAATGACATCCTTCAGTTGTCTAAACGTATTGACAATTTGATAAAAATCCGAAATTCTGAAGAAGATATGAAGTAGTTAAAATATTTGGTGCAAATACATATATCGTTTATCTAGTGCTTTTTAAACAAGTTTGTGTTGCTACCCTGAAAAAATGATCAACTTCTAGCACTTGGACGCTAATTCCCTAAAAATCTTCGTAACTTTTGTCTTTTGAAACAAACAATTATTTATGTAATTGATCAACACAGTTGAAAATTATTACGAAACTGACGATCAAGAAGAAAAATGTAAATACAGAGATTCGGCAAATAGCCACCAGATAGGCTCTAAAATATCGAAGGCTTTAAGTTCACCATGTATAACACTAAATACGTTAGAAATCAACACTACTTCGTGTATAGCAAACTTAAGCATCCACTAAATATGTAAGCTGCAAGGAAGATTGAAGATATTTTGCAGGTAGTCGTGGTGCATGGGGAGGTTGTTCTCCAAATTGGTGTTGTACAAACCGAAAAATAGTAGGTAAACAAATTGTTTACAAGATGGTTTGTAAATGATTTAATGGATAACATGTCACGAAAATTGTAAAAAAATAATGTCTTTTTTCAACAAAAAGGACTTGTTATTTTTGACTTTATACTTATTTGATTATTTTTTTTGTTGCAAAAAGTGACAATAATATGACTTTCTACTAGTTTTTAAAATAAAACTGAAATACATTTCTATATCAACAATATTTAAACGTCTCTTCTTACAATCTTCTTTCATTCAAAGAAATCAAGACACTTTTTAATGTACTTAAAAAGCAAACTTATTTGGTAATATATTCTTAGCCAGAATTTTTACCTAGACCCCGATTTTGCCAGGCCTTGAGTAAAAATGAGAGAAACTACTTTCTTAGGATACACAAAATTTCTTGTAACTTTACATCCGGCCAATCAAACTTGATTTATTCCTTGCGGTGACACTATAACAAAATCAGCTGCATCCTAACATCTCTTTCCTCAAAGCTTCTATGTCCAAACATGGATTACCATTATAGTAGTCTTATTTCTATTTATTCCAATGATTTGGCATGTTTTGAATAACACTCCTACACAAGTTATGGATTTTTTTTGCTGTTTTGAAAAATCTTTTCGAACAATCAACGCCCTACAGGGAAATATTTTTGCAAAACAGTGGTACTAGGATACTGGCAATGGCAACATGTACATTACAAGGTACCTTAATTATCAGATCAGTAATGCATATAAAAACGACAATATGTACGAAATATTAAATCCAAAAAAGTTCTAATACTTTCACAAAATTGAACCACTGATTGAAGCAAATTATTCGACTTATTTG
The DNA here is from genome assembly GCA_034699025.1 of Entomobrya cf. arborea Gr-Col-00668. Lineage (NCBI taxonomy): Eukaryota > Metazoa > Arthropoda > Collembola > Entomobryomorpha > Entomobryidae > Entomobrya > Entomobrya cf. arborea Gr-Col-00668. Next base: position 5,054 of record JAQIWN010001657.1, read on the forward strand.
CTTCCAATCTAAGGGCATATAGGCTCTCTATGTTTATGGAATATGTCTAAACTTTTTTTATTGCATAAGACATAGTTCGGATAATAATAATGACATTAGCAACAGTGTTGGTCTTGAAATGATATCAAACATTCGCACATGTAGAAAAACATATGGATTGGTGTCAAACATGCCTAAACCAGCTCAAAATGCATACAACTATTCGAAAATTTGGATGACACCATTGTACAGAAAAGCACGACAAAAAGAAATCAAATATATTTACACAACTCAATACGGTATATCTTGGTATTTTGATGACATAGCAACAGAAATCGAAATACTGCTGAAGTTAGGAAAGTGCCAAAAGACTGCATTTCTAAATCATGATTTTAAAATTTGGAAATGGGAACAGATTTTACGAGAAAAAGGCCTTAGCAAAGTTTCAGTTGGTAGAAAAACTAATACTTTGCATACTTTATTCAAGGTTGGGTTCATTCTTTAATCTATATTTCATTTTATCGTTTTACAAAATGTCTCCATTTCAAGACAATAAGCAACATAAAAGCATTTTTCTTGCGGTTTATATCATTCTGGTAGTTGGTTTAGTAGCCACAATAATTTTATTGCTTGAAATTATAGTTTTCAACAGAAATAAGAATATAGACTTCGTTTACCGTGCTAAGCATTTGGTTTCATCAATATTGGGGTTAATTCAAAATGTTTCAATGAAGTTTACGTTTAAGTTTATGATTAATTTTATTTTGAGAGATTTGAATTTTAAAAGGTTATAAAAAATATTTAGCAAGAAGATCTAATGTGTACTTGTAACCATACGCGTATTTACAAGTTCACTATTTTAGACATGGGATTACCCTCAGTCAATTATGAGTTAACCGGAATATATTATCTGTAAAAATGCAATTGATGGACTAATTACCCAAAAAGATTATTATCAAAGTAATAATTTCTGTCAAAACCAAATCAATTCTTACGATTACATTAATTGGAACTTGTTTTTATGCTGGTAGTACTGGTTCTTTTATGTAATAGGCGATTCAAAAAATGGATCGCAAACGTAAGAACTAAATCCTTTCTAATTTATCTCGGAAAATGTTTCACATGACTTGATTTCTTTTTTACCATTTACTTGGTTCACTGTTTTGCATGAAACGCACTATGTATTACCCCTCATAATAAAGTTGAAAATAGTTGCTCGGGTTCATATCATGCATTTCCGGAATGCATAGTCAAGTGCAACAAGTGCAAGCATAGCAAAAAACGACAGTTTAGCCACTTGCAAAGCTGACTCCTATTTTATGAGCTCCCGACTTCCTACCTGAGCAGTAAACTTCTTTTTTCATTTAAAGTTTCAGATGATGTGTTGCATGCATGAATGAAATGAGGATATCAATTAGTAATTTAAACTTTATTAACGTATTTCATAATTATTCAGGTACACAAAAATTAATGACATTAATGTTTAGACATTAATATTTTACACGAATCAATAAAAGGTTTGAGCTAATTTTAGCAGGAGGCTTAAATATTTGAACAAATAGATTCCAAACTACTACAGCACATAATTTAATAGAACTTTCATACTTCTCAGATACTAACTTTGGAATAATTAGTCGTACAATAGTATAGTCACTATGAGCTCCCGGAGATCTAACGAATAGTTCCCAATATATATTACGATTGTAATCTTTTAAATGGCAGTATCCTAGATTATCTAACATTTCGATTCATTATGCAGCCAAAACTATACAAATTTTAAATTAATCGAAGTAATTGTGGCGTTTTAACGGCATACTAACTATTATTTTTTAATTTCAGATTTTTTAACAGTTGAAAAACAGCGTTTTATTAAAATTATAATACTCCTGTAAGTAATATATTAGATACAGGCAAGTATTTATTTTGTTTCTAGAAATTGAATTTATGATCGACTTTTTAAAAAAAACATCATACGATCAAGCAGTCAATATTTTATGGCTACGATAAAAAAAAAAGATTTTTAAAAAATGCTCGCAAATAGAAAAAAATATTGAATAATTTAAAATAGTGGGCGTTCTCATGCTTCTCCAAATTTTGTTTCCTATGTTCAAACATAATATCATTTTTTAAGAACTAATATCTAAACACACTTGTAAAAGTTTCCTAGATTACAAAAGTATAATCAATGGCCAGCCAGTGAAGTATTTTTTCCTTTTTATAGATGCTATTAAATATTTTATCCCATATTTTAACATAAATAATTTATAATTTCCCAACATGAAGCTTTTTTAAGTAAATAAAAAATAAATAATTCATATTCATGTTAATATTTAGCAAAACAATATACCTTTATTGTATGAACCAAGACCAACCAGCTTTGTAAGTACCTTAATATAAGACTATTTGGAAGTTAACTGTTAACAAATAGAGTCCATTCGTTTCCCAATAACTCACCTCGTTAGACGTGAAATTAAAGACAAGTTCAGGATGTCTACTCCATTAATGTGGAAAGCATTCCAGTTGGCCCAATCAGTTTATGGCTGTGTCATGTATCCCCATCTTGCCACAGTGTTTCCAAAAACAGAAACTCTTGTTTTTGAAACTCGTTTCAAAGAACGAATCCCATTTCACCTTTCATCATGTGCTCATTTTACTATGCTTCTTTGTGTGTTTCACTTTCTGTCACGATGCTTACTTGAGTCAAATTTCAAGTATTTCTATTTGATTCCATTTTATATTGGTCTGTGCGTTTTCATTACGATGCACCTTCTTTTGGTTTTATTATTCATGTCTATGGGCGACCAAGTGTGGGAATTTCTAAACACGTCTCTCCAGCTTGAACGTGGAATGCTTGGTGATCGAATGAAGCCAGTTGGATATGCAGCAAAAATTGGGCACTACAAGCTACTATCACAAGGTATCTATTAAAAAACATATACATCTGCATTGCTAAAATTATTCACTTCTGTTTCGTGTCATCAGAAATCCGAAAATTGATTCAAGGAAAACCAGACGCAGATATTGTAGGCCTTCTGATATACGGCCTGACAATTCTGTTAATTTTAATTGGAATATTTTGGTCTCCATTTGGCGTATACTACAACTTTGACCCTCCCTACTTTGTATTTGAATACATATTTGATCCCATGCAAAACCAAAGCTTGGTAGTTAAAATTACTACACGGATAATCTGCTATACTGCAACCCATTGGTGCGTTGCAGAAGCCACAAGGACATATCAAATGGCAATCTCAGCTGCAATGTATGTGTGCGTTGCTATACAATCCTTCCTAAAAGCGATTTCTCGCATACCCTTGTCCGAAATTACGCTAAAGATGTACATGAAACTACAGTGCATCGTCCAAATCGGACAAAATCCAGTTCGGTATGCTGCAGGGATCTTGATGAGCTCAGGTTTTGTCATTCTTGTCGTTGGTAATTGGCTGACTGTTATAGGCTGGAGGTTTATTCCGATTGAAGTAAATCTATCCATGTCTTTTATCACTGCTGTTGTCTACTTGACAGTATCGAGTACTATCCCACGAGTCATCAAGTTCCACGAAGAAAGCAAACAAATGATCAGAAACTGGGACTGCGATTTTATTAAAAAGAAAAAAGCTGACAAGACATCAACAACAGAAGCGTCATTCAAATTGTGGCGAAAACTTACTCAAGCACAGCGTCCAGTTACAATGTATTGGTGTACTAGCATATTTCAAAGGGACACCAAAGTCAACTATTATTCAAATATAATGGATTACACTGTTGATACAATATTAAGCTTTCAAGTTAGAAAGAAGATTTAAGCTATCCAATGTACTTTGTATGTGTCACACAAATTCTGCAATGCAGTTTGAGTCAAGTAGCTGTAAATAGGCCATTAGTCATGACGTAGTTGGACATCATTCATGAAAACATTTTGATCTGTTTAACAATTTATGACCAATGGACTTTACTAAAATATGTTATAAAGATGTACTTAGAATAATTAAACAAGTTTTATTTGTAACCGAAGTTTAAGTAACCAATAACAAATGAATCAATATATTTTGCCTGGCATTATTTAGTTGTAAAAATAATAAATGATGAATTTTTGTATTTATGCCAAATCTAACACCATTGTTACCTAAAAACATTATACATTGCTCATATTCCACATTATATTCCAAGTACAGAACTTATGTTTTATTAGTGTCTTAAATTGTAAGCTACAATACTGCTTGAACGAAAACATTCGCATATTATTTAGTATTCAAAATGGTTAAATGATTACAGATTATGATGTTTTTTAAATATCTGAAAATCGTCATGACAGTCATGATTCACATATAAGAACATTATTGATACATTTCGCTTTCATATAATGTAGCTTTTATTTGAATAAACGGAGAATTTTCTAATCCAATCCAGTATATCGACGGCTTTTGTAAAAAATTCAGATTTTTTTTAGTTTGCGACCAGAAAGTAAAATGTTGAAATTTAACTTCATCAAATTATTCATTCAGCTTTTTAAAAATGCAACTGAAAAGTCGTTAGGACGACAATACTTCTTGACTCAAACATCACAATACATTTTCACTCCACTTTAAAGCATTGACGTCATTGGCTTAAGCACCAAAAAATGAGGAAATATATATTTAAACCTTAGTTATGAAGTCGGCCAATATGATGAAATAAGCAGTACGTAAACTGCTCACGAAGTTAATATGTGAAAAGAAATAAATTCGGTGCCCAGTTATTGTACTGAGCCTTATAAAATTTGAAAACGCTTTATCTTTGAATATAAATACCATGCTGGCATTGCCTTTGCAACAATTTGGGCAAATTCTTAGACCATAGAAGAAAAATATTTGATTTAAAAAAATACAGCTTATGTAAAAAATCGATGATGAAGAAGCAACTAAATTCCCTTTATAAAGTAAAACTGGAATTCTTTATTTTACATAAGCTTTAACTATTCCTTATATTATCGGACTAACTAAAATTGCGAAATTAATCAGTAGGGAAATTTCCTGGTCAACAGTACCTTAAACTGAAAAATTTGTTATGTACAATGACAATAAGCCAGACTTATTTGCAAGCTAAACATTTTTTCCAGACGATTCTTAACGTGTTTTAAAAGTTTAAACTAATAAAAAATTAATCGATATTTTTTGCATTTTAGTACATGACAGTTTATGAAACTGATTTTTTTATGTTGAAGATTTAAACATTTTTTTTTTAAACTGAACGTTATAAAAGAGTACTCAATGAGCACAGCATGTGTTGAATTCGTGCTTTCAGTTGGCTAGTTTTGATACATTATCAATACGCTTTAGCCTATGAATTTCCTAACCAGAACCAAAGTACCTGTAACTAATCTCAATACTCTTCTCAAATGAAATAAAAATTGTGGTCATTTAAAAAAAAGAGAACGACCACTGAAGACGTTAAGCTGTAAACAACTCCATTATGGCAACTCCGTTAATGTGGAAATCTTTGCAGCTTACTCGATCAGTATTTGATTGTGTCCTTTTCCCTTATATTTTGACACCCAATCCATGTACAGAAGAAATCTTTGTAGAAACTCGGGCCATTAAATTGATACCCTTGCATTTATCCCGTTGCGTAATTTATTTTCTTCTCTTTTTTGTGGCGCACTTTCTTGGACGAAGCATTGTTGATCCCGCATTTGAGTACAATAATCTAATTCCGTTTTATATGGGACTCGGAGTGATCACAATAACGCATTTGTCATCGATAAAGGTGCTATTGGAATTAGGGCACCAACAACTGGAATGCTTCAATCATACAACTCAACTTGACAGAGAAATGAACGGAAAGAATATGAAGCCAATCGGTTACGCTACTCAGATTGGACACTTTCAACTTGTCTCACAAGGTACAATAAATATCATAGTTACTTAAATATGCTATAAAATATTTTGATATGACAACATGTGTTTTTAAATTAGAAATCAATAAGTTGCTTCGTGGAGATAAAACAGCAGATTTAATGGGGCTTCTTATGTACGACTTGGCAGCCAATTTAATAATTATAGCTTTGTTTTGGGCTCCTTTTGGGTGCTACTACAATTTTGATCCTGGCTATTTCTTCTTTGAATACATTTTCTATCCAATGGAAAATCAAACAAGAGTAGTAAAGGTGACAACATTTACAATTCGGTATTTGGCAGTTCACTGGAGCGTATTAGAAGGTGCAAGATCTCAAGCAATTCTATTGATATCATTGGTGTCTTATACAAATTCTCTTATAAACATTGTTCGTTCGATTTCCAAAATTCCTGTCTCTGAACTTACGTTTAAAGCTTATACGAAACTGCAGTACCTTACACAAATTGGACATGAACCATTGAGGTATGAGGCCGGTATTTTAATGTGCTCTGGGTTTATACTTTGTGTTGTTGGAAACTGGCTTAGTCTACTGGGTTGGGAGTTTATAAGGTTTGAGGTTAATATAACAATGTGTCTCATAACTCTAATTGTGTATTTTGTTATCCATGAAACGCTTCCTTATGCTATAAAAAGCAATGAGTACAGTAAACGTATGATAGAAAGTTGGAACTACAGATTTATCACGAGCAGGAATCGGTTATTGATAAATAATGTAAAATCTGGTGGTATGCCTTTTCGTTTGTTTCGAAAAATTTGCAAAGCTCAGAGACCGATTACAATATATTGGTGCACTACTAAGTTTGAGAACGAGACTAAAGTTAATTTTTACCATAATATTATTGAATACACTATTGATATGATTTTAGGGTTCGAAGCTACACGATAAGATATAACAAGAAATAAAAATTCGTGAAAGCAATAACAATTTGCCAATCTATATAAAATTGTCATGTTACCCTCAAATGTACTAGTACATTACGTTCGCAGTCATAGAAATTTTTTCATTATGTATGTAAACGAGTTTTTACTAATTAAAATTGTTTAATTTTTTAGATTTTACAGAGTTTTCATTTTATTGCTTCCATTCTCACAATACGCCTTTCATAAACATTAATTAATATAAAGACGTGGTAAAAAGCCGCTAGAGTAATTTTGCAGCTTCAGTTTACTTATATATGAGTAATGACAACTTATGCTTACTTATCTTTGTCTGAGAAATTATGCAGCAGGATAAGAATAGACACAAATATATATCTGTATACAACAATATGACCGGGACATTGTATGGTGGCCACAATAGTGCTACTGAAATAAACTAAACTACTGGGTTGATCTGTATGCTCGATATTTCATAAATTCTTCTAATTAAAATACTCAAGCGCTGATTCTTGAAATTTAAATAAACAGGGTAAACTTGTGATTTTTAAACTTATCGTCTGGCCTTCCAGTGAATAAATAGAATCACCAGTATCCGATTGGGAATTACAACGTGTGCATGAATCCTTGCAGAACCATCAAAAGATAAAGAAAATTGTTTTAAGAAAGTGATTCCAAATATTGCATATAATAATTGTAACCCAGAACAATTGTCTTTAGTTGAATTTTAATATTTCAGTCTGCAATAAAGAAACAAGAAACATCAACCATTTATAAAGTAGTTTAATGAAATTTTGCATGATTTTAAGCTTACTTTAGCAAGATATACATCACTCGAAAGCAAAAGTGTTTGCAACAACAAAAACTATGTATTTGAAATATTTTGTCACTGTTGTTTACCTTTTTTATGTGGATTTATCGATAATTTAACTATCTCAGAATATTTAAGAATTGCAAAATTTGAGAGAGTTTGCACGCTCTGTGTCACTAGTCTATATAAGCTGTATTTCCTAACCAAGTAAAATCAATAAACAATTTAAACATTTAAATCTGCAAATTGATTGATAAGAGCATTTTTGTACAAAAAGACTGAGCATTAAATCAATACAACACATTGACACAAAATGAAGGCTATAAAAAAAGGAAAAGTACTCAAAACGTAGTTCTATATCTTTAAAATAAAATAAAATACCCGTTTAAATTTTAATTTCTCTCATATTTATATATGTTCAATTTCAAACCTAATATCTATTTCTACTTATGCTTTTTGTATGAAATTCAAATAGATGTTCACTTTCTAACAGTTCTAACACGGATATGGATTATTTATAAAAGAAATCAATAGTGTTCAAGCTGGTACAAATCAAATTTATTCTTTAAATGTTAATGTCATATGTACTTATATATCATTTTTTTTATTTTTGTGGTCAGGAACAGGACAAAGTCATAAAATTAGATTAAAAGTACCTTAAAAAATAATGCATGTACATAAAACCATAAAATGCGCCAGTTCCTCGAGATACTTCACCGGCTTAAAGCGACTCACGGTTAAAAGATTAAGCGTTTTCCAACAGCAACCGATACAAAAATGTCCACCCCACTCATGTGGAAATCATTCCAGCTTACAGGCTTAGTTTACGACCGTATCCTTTACCCCCATATTTTATCCCCGAATCCAAGCACCGAGCAAACTAAAGTTGAATGTCGACCTCTAAAACTGATACGGTTTCACATGTCCTCTTGTGTTCTCTCAATTATTTTATTTTGCGTATTTCACTTTTTCGGAAGAGCAATTTTTGATCCCAAATTTGAATATCTTTACTTAACTCCATTTTATGTGGGACTAGGAGTTTTCATTATTATGCATTTAACATTAACAAGAATGCTGTTGAGGATGGGAACCCAATTGTGGGATTGCTTTAATTATACAATTCAACTTGAACGAGAAATGAATGGATGGAGCATGAAGCCGTTGGGATATGCAACACAAATAAGCCATTACCAACTTCTTTTACAAGGTAATATTTTAGAAAATAACATGCATTTAAATGCCTAAAAATGAATATAAGTGACTTATGTGTTGTTTAAAATAGAAATACGGAAGGTTCTCAGTGGAGACAAAACTGTTGATTTTATGGGACTTCTTATGTACGCTTTGGCTGCAATATTATCATTAATTGGTTTATTTTGGGCTCCATTCGGTTGCTACTTTAATTTTGACCCTGGATATTTCTTTTTCGAATACATATTTTATCCTATGGAAAACCAAAGTAGAACAGTTCAACTAACAACATTTATGATTCGTTACTTGGCAACTCATTGGAGCGTTTTGGAAGCCACAAGATCTTACGCAATGATACTAGTATCATTGATGGCCCACACCAATGCGCTTACAAATGTCGTACGTTCAATTTCCAAAATACCTGTTTCTGAACTTACGTTTAAAGCATATGCAAAGCTGCAGTACCTTACACAAGTTGGACAAGAACCTATTAGATACGAAGCCGGTACTTTAATGACCTCTGGTTTTATACTTTGTGTTGTTGGAAACTGGTTAAGTCTTTATGGTTGGGAATATATTAGATTTGAAGTTAATTTATCAATGTGTCTTATAACTGTGGTTGTGTACTTTGTTATTCATGAAACTCTGCCGTTTGCTATTCGGTGTCACGAAGAAAGTAAAAATATGATTGACACTTGGAACTTTAAGTTTATTCAGCGGAGAAAACTTTTATTGTGGAAAAACGTGAGTAAGGGTGTGATGTCGTTTTCTTTATGGCGAAAAATTTGCAAGGCTCAGAAACCGATTACTATTTTCTGGTGTACTACTAAATTTCAGAAGGACACAAAAGTTAATTTCTACTCTAATATTGTTTATTACACTGTAAATATGCTGTTGGGTTTTAAGGCTAGTAAAAGACGCAATTAAAATGATTTGGAAATATTTATGATTTTTAGATTTCCAGATTTTAAAACCTGTAAAAATGCTTAAATATATTAGAAACTCGGCAACAAGGTATTGATTGATATGCTCTCATAAGTTTATTTTAATACTTTATGGAATCGACCAAAGATATGTAAAATGTAAGTACTTCACGATGATGTACTTTTCAAACGTACTATATTTTTTCTTAACTTTTATTTAATAATGTAAAATTTTAAAAGCAAATTACAAATACTGCGTTTTAGAGCAATATTCCAGTAAGTTCAATAAGTTTTATAAATCCACCTAATTTATATGTGGGTGTGGGTGTACAACCAAGTCCCAGAAAGACAAATTGCAGTTTGTTGGCTTAATTATGATGAAGTTTTTTTAGTTTCAGAAAAATGGAAGAACATAAAATCATTCCTCTTCGTTGGTTTATTCTGTAATCAAATATTCGAATACGTTTGTTTTATGTTATTACTATAGCTTTTTAATTTACATACATATGTAAATTTATCATCACGTGAAACAAGCAATGTGTGCATAAAACTTTATTTCCCCATTTCAAAATATTACATGTGTTTGGAAGACACTTGTGAGGCCAATTACTGTTTATATATTTAATAAACTTGTCTTTGTCTGCTTTATTTGATAGATATCAAAACAAAATATAAACGTAATAAAGCTTTAATAAAATTAACTACTAATTTGCTTCAGTGCAACTTTTAAAATATCTTTCCTCTAAATTTGAATTTCATTTGATTGAAAATAATTTGCTACCGTCATAATAAGGTGGGGGACGCACTTACAGGTTGGTAACAAAACAGTATGTCCCATAACAATTGCAGCATTTTTGGAAGTTTATTTGCTGATAACCAGAAATAGTGTTGAAATTAATCTTTATATAATTTGATACTACTAATGTAAAAGCACAAAAATCATGCAAGAATAGACACTTCAATGCTAAGGTATTCAAAATATTTGAGCGTTTCGGATGAACTGTAAATTACGATTATTCTTGTTTTATCTACTATGTTCGACAAAAATTCAGCCAATATTTCTCCATCAAATGGCAGATCCCAGAAAGTGTTTGGTGATTTTGATAGCTTTTCTATTAGGGCATCAGATAAGGCCCACAACATCTCGATAATTTCATCTTCATTTCAGATTTAATTTCAGAAGTTACTAAAATTTCGGTTTTTTTGTTTTGAAGATTATTTTTAAACAAAAATATGCACCCACTTTTTGGATTACAATAGGCGACTATTGCGTGCTACAGCAGCACTTGCTTTGCATGAAACTTGATGTTTATTTTCTTACCTTTAAGTTGGTACTAGGTTTATGACCAAATTTTCATTTTTATGGGCGTAGCAAACATTAATGTGAAAACATCCGTTTGCAACGCTTTTAAAGCGATATTTTACATTCAAGGAGCCCCTGCAGGGGTAAGTGCACAATAATTTTTATGTGACCCGTTCAGTTTGTACTCAAGTACCTATCAATGGTTAAAAAATCAAATGTTGATAGATAGCGACATTTTGAACTATTTTAGAGTCATGATCTTTGACATTCCAACAATATTTACGTTAAATGAACAAACACATTTTGCAAACCAATATTTATCTTTTGTTATTACAGTGGTTGTAGCGTCTATGGTTCCGGGCATGTTTTAATTTTGTAGCTAAAAATTAGTAGTATCAAATTACATAAAAGCAAACTTAACCATTATTTCTGGTTATCAATAAACAAACTTCCAAAAATGCTGCAATTGTGATGATACATACTGTACTCTCATTCACTTTAGCGTGGCCCAAATGAATATGACTTTGTGTTGTATCAGCTTTTGAAACAAATATATTTTACTCCAAGTCAAGTCAACATCATCAACTGGAAAACATTGTATTCTATTGAATGAAATCAACATATTTATGTATTATCAGCATACAAAGTTAATAAATTACTTAATAGACATGCTTAAGTAAGATATTCTCAAAACATTGCATTGCGGAAAGTAGTAAATTTTTGTTTGTAATATAATCGTATGTTTTCAGCCATGAATACAAAAATAGTGGGAGTCAGTAATTACAAAATACTTTGAAAAACTAAATTTCTATTTATTAGAGTTAGGTAGAGTATTGTAAGAATTTTCTGTGATATACTAGAGTAAGAGTAGGTAAGCGTAACCGTTTGTCTACTAGTGTGATATTCGTGTCGACTAATTTTACTCGTGTTTCGTTTTTTTTTAAATTTTGCCCACAATTTCACCAACAATAGTATTTGCTCATCAAACCTTGCAAACTATTTTATCCACAAGCTAATTGATATAAATCATGACTTGCTTTACCGTTGTAATGAATGCAAAGTAATAATGAAAATTTTAAACCATACGAGGACATTTAAACCTAGTAGTTTTTTAATAATTGTCAATGCATTTTTTGATTATCAGTCTATTCGCTTAGAAACAACAGTAATTTAATTTACAAATATAAAGACAATCTATTTCGACTAAATATTTAGAAATAGGTTGTCAGCTAAGTTGTTTATTTTTGTCGATAGTGAAAAATCTTTTGGTACACTTGTAAAATTGTAACAAACAATGAGATTAGCAGCTTTTCATGCTTATCTTTTTAAGCATACCATAAACCAGGATACACAAAGTAAGTTAAGTATTTAAAGAAAAAAATAGCGAAAATTACTTATTTAAATTTATTTATTCTTTCTGTTGACATAACTCTATATTTGAAAACTTATACAATACGAAGAGATTGTGCAAAAGTACTATCTAAAGTACATAAAATTTAAAGATGTCAGTTGGCAACTAAAACATTTCAGCACTATAAGCTGATAGTTATACCCAGTCATAATTTTAGAGCACATTTTAAATGGATAATAGTTCTCGTCCGTATTTGAAGTCGACGTGATTAAACAAGGTACATGGAAAATGTCAGAATTTCGTCTAATATTTGTACTTTTTGTCGAAAACTATTAGTAGAATTATTTTTGTCGAATTAATAATGCTAGTCGAAAACCGTTTACTCGAATGGCCTTTTAGTCGATTGACGTTTTGGTCGAATGGTCTTTTTGTCGAATAAACTTGTTGTTGAATAACCAATTGTCGCATTATAGAACGTAATAATATCTAACTTGACATAATTAAAACAAAGTGTAAATTTTCCGTGGTCTTCTTAAATTGGAGAGATGCATGGATTTTCTTTCCTTATAAAGTTGCAGTCACAAGTAGCATTAAGTTTACCATCCAACATGAAAATTAAGAAGAAGAAATGAGGACTGTTAGAATGTATAATTCAGTATAAATTGTAATGTTTTTGATTTCGACCATAATCCATTCGGAAAAAATTGTTCGACAAAGAGCATTCTACTGGTGGTTTCATTCGGCAGGATTCTTTTCGACGATTAGTTTTCGACAAGTGGCCTAAATACTAGATAACTTTCTGACATTTTTCGCAGACCCGATTAAACATATACTCAAGTAACTATTAATTTCGTAATCTAACGTGTTTTTCTTCAAAAAGAAATCAATATGAAATACAATTTCGACATTTCAGAAAATAATATTTATAATTTTAATTTTTAGATTTTCAACCAGAAATATACGCGTCCTGTCCTATAAGACCATTATTGTTAATATACTGTTTTCAATTTTTAAACGTACCTAAAATTTAGATTCTTATTAAAAAAGTTATTTTCAGTTTATTATAAAGTAAATTGGGTATTATTGTTTTGACTGTTCAAGTTTATATATCATAGCCGATTTATATACCAAACTTTACATAGAAAATAAGGCTAACTAGCTGGTTGTCCATTTTTTTAAAATTAAAACTTAACAGTATACTTTACTAAACAGTTTGAAGGGAAACATCATTATAATTTTTATGTTCACATTTGTATATTTACCACAAAAGTAGTCCATACGTGAGCACTCAAAACATTTAAAAAATGCGTTTGTGCTATATAATTAAATATACGTGATTTAAGAAGCCTTATCTTGTTTTAACAGATACAACAGATAAAAATCTTGATTTGAAGTTTTTTTGCAACACAAGCGAAAAAACAAATTGAATTTTTATATTATAGTAGAAATACACGGGGTTTAAGTTGTAGGATAAAATAGTAAATAAAATCTAAGCTTTCGAAAATTAACAATTTTCTTCTTCAGGGAGAAATACACATACTAAAAACTAAATCTGAGTAAATTACGTATTTTTTATATTGTAAAATGTAAATCTGAAAATTTCAAAATGCTTTTCAAATTGGAAATAACATTAGAGCGTTGTTTCAATTTGTACATACGTTCCGTAAAGCTTCGCTAACACAACATAAGTAGGTAATATGTGCATTTAATAAGTAGCATAAAAATATGTATAGTTTAATGGCCTAGCTCAGCTGTTTAGATTAATTTTAGTGCAGAAAAAAGAAACAAAGTGCAGAAGCTGTGTGATAAAAAATTTAATTTTAATATTTGTTGTAAAATGGGTACTCGTTAAATGCGTTTTGTATGTATATTGAATGAATACTTATAGTTATATTATCATTCTTATAGTTTAGTATAGTATCG
>JAQIWN010001658.1:0-19305 GCA_034699025.1 Entomobrya cf. arborea Gr-Col-00668
GGTATGTACCCATTTATTACCCGTCAAAAGTCAACGTGTCTGTATGTAACTGTGTAAATATGAGCGTAATGTCATATTTTAGTCATCCAATCTGATCTGAAGCAATTACCATTTTTACCTTTTATTATTATTTCTTCACCGCAAATACAAATAGCAGATGTGCATGTTGATTTTGTACTCAAACTCAAATAATAATGATGATAGTGAAGTAGTATGACCGACAGTGGTGGTTTGTATGTAATTGTAATTGAACAGGCACAATAATACATCATCATCCATCATCATCAAAGGACAGCAAACAGCAAGATCTATTTACTTTTTTGTCACTCGTTTTATATTTTTTTGAGTTTTTTTAGTCATATCCATCTCATCATCACGAAAATCCACTATTCCTCCCACCATACCACAAAGTTAGAAGTTTAGAAGTGCTACCACCCGACCAGTGTCATTTGCTTTTTTCATGAGATGACTATGTATGATCTAATTTTTTCGATGTAACTGACAAAAAAACATGTACCTCTTGAAAAATAGAGAACATTTAGGGAAGCCAATTTACCACCATTAGTCCCCTAGCTTTGTTTACTCTGTGTATGCATTATGCATTGTAAATTCTAAAAAGCGTATTATTCATCTAATAGTTCACAGAAAGCAATCATTTTCTTAAAGCCACAAAATTGATCTGTGCCGCTGAATGTTCCGTTCTTTCTCTTTAAGCTTTTTCTATGCTACTTCCCATGTTTCTTTTAGTTCTGGTAATAAAAAACGGAAAAACAAATATGCAGACATGCTTTTTTTACTTACGTTAACATTCTCCGTAGCCTTGTTTTTCTTTGTACCTTTGTACAGTAGTGTACAACTGCACAACACCTGTAATTTTGTCTTTTTTATTTCAGGTGGGAATACTTTTTTGTGGTTTCTTTTTTGAATCCTGAAGAAGATTCTCTGAAGACGACGGCGACCACGGCGTCATTTTTTCCCGAAAATGAAGAGGAGGAGGGGGCTAGATCACTTCTTATTTTACATTGTTCACACGACGGATTACAATCAATGCATTGCAATTTTACAATGATTTTAAACAGAGTATTAGAAAGATGAGAGTTTTTGCTCCTCCGTGAGAAAATTTTATATTACACATAAACTATTAAACTCATACACATGCACTTGTGCACAATTGACAATGCAATGTTATGCACAGTTCAACAACACTCAAGAAGACAACATCAACAACAACACACACCTATTAATGAAGATCATAACTCCGGTATGTGCGGTGCGATGTCATTAAAATATGTACACCACCAGATATTTGCTCACAAAATAACACAAAAAATCACATCACACATCATCATCATATTTTTTTGTGTAAAAAATTGTACTGGTTTATTATTGCTGTTTCTCATGTCATTTATGTTTTTTTTGTGTGAGCAACACTGTAAACTCTTCTTGCTGCTCCTTACTTTTCTAGTAACAATGTAATAGCCAAAATGACGAAGATGATGATGATTATAATGATAATAGATACAGTTATTCTTCACGAAGAAGACGCTGGCGAAAAACGGAGCTTAACATCCAACATCAGAGACACATACACAAAATCCACTCACTTTTGTCAGTCTTACTTATTTGATTGTTTTTCATCGTCACACATTTTACAAGACACACAATAAGCAGTGAAAAAACAAACTAGTTGCGCCACCACAAGAACAACAAAATGTAGTAATAATATAATATGCAATCTAGTTTTTTAGAATGATCTGTCTGATGATCATGTTTGTTATTATTAACAAGCTCTCTCTCTCTCCCTCTTTTGCTCTCACTGCCTTTCAATATGATAATGATGGTGATGATTGAGAGAGTTTGGTCATCTCAACATCCCACACACCAAAAATAATTTTTTTATCTCATCAATGCAAAGGCGTAGTAATCATAATAATAATCGTGGTAGTTTGTTGGTTTGTTAAATGGAATAATGGGATGGGTTTTTCTTTTGTGTTTGATGATGTGATGTAATGAAATGACTGCGCTTCAGTTGATCAGCGGAACCAGGACACTACATGTAGATTATTATTATACGATTAATTTTGTATTCATCATTGGCAGATCTTTTAATAATCAAATCAGAATATTGAATTCGATTGAATAATAGGCTGGTGAAAAGTCTTGTGCACCAGAAGAGAAGAAAAGGAAGCACTGCACTCTTTCTTTCTCTCTATTTAATAGTCAATTCTGTTCACACACACAAGTCAACACAGATCAACAACAAAAGCTTTTATGTAAGTCTGCAAGTGACAGTTCCAAAATACCGTTTAGCACAACAAAAACAGCTCTTCTTTTCACTCAATTTTTTTCTTCTTGAGAATATCATCTAATCCATCTATCTATCGTCGTTGCACAAAAAAACTCTGCTAAAACGGTATTGCCTCTGTATTATGTATGGAGTTTTTTCAAGTCAGTGCTTCTTTTCTGCACATCAACAACAGCAGCTCTAGCTCTACATCAACAAGAAAAACACGACATGAACATGAAGAGCTGTGAAGAGCTTCTGCTGCACACTAGAACCGTTTCTGCATATTATAAATATTGCTTGTTGTGTACTTTGGTGGGATTGCGATATGATGTGTTTGACATCCCGATGGGTTCTTCTTTGGGTTCCTCGATGCCAAATGCCAGTGCCAGAGTGATGCTGTGACTGAACTTGGCCTGGCTTGAAAAGGAGATGATGATGATGAAGATGATGTTTATGTGCTATGCTCCATCGAATGCAATAGCAAAAATTACTCAAACTCGCAGACACTACCACCTTCTTCGATGCAGTACATAAATAAATAAAACATGTGTAAAATGTACAAAAAATGTTATTTTTTTCCTTCGGAGGAATGTACTTTTTTTCTCTCTCTCTCGGCTCCGGTCTGGTTAATGATGATGAATGTGACTGTGTGGTTGGATCTGTAAGAAATATTATGAAAATTTTTGTAGATTTTAGAATTGAGGGGAATATACACACTTATAAACACCAACACAGGTAATATGACAAGTCAAGTCAACTCAAGAATAATGATGAGGATAATTTTTTTTCAAGGATTTTTATTTATTGGCAGCAGTCACTCAAGTCAAGTCAGTGATCCTTTCTCTCTATCTCGCCTTCTTCTTCACTGCTCCATGAAATTTGATCTGTGTCCATCTGAATTGAACTATTTGTCATTACTGCCACTTACTTTGTTAATACCACTTAGTATCCATCTTAATATTTTTTCTGACTCTGGCTATCTCGCTATATGATCTCTGCTGTTTTGTCTGATCTGATCCTCTCTCTCATTCTCTCTCCTCCATCCACACATACACAACACACAAGTCAAAGTCTCAAGAAAACTGAGCCATCAAAAAAAGACTGACTATTAAAGTCGGAAAAGTATGCAAGCATGCATGCATCATCATACATGCATGGGCATTTTCTTCTTAAAAGAGAGACACAGACAGGTAGTAATCTTGAATGATACTTTGTAAGGCCAAGGGAAAAAATATTATTACAAGGAGCAGGATAAGATGGATAAAGATGAGACCGAAAAATACCACCACATATTTACTACATATTATTTAATGCTTCCACTTATTTTTTTTCTTGCTTTCTGTTTCTCAAAAGAGTAGCTGTGTAACAGCAGCTCACTCACACGGTAAGATAGATAGTAAGTAATGTTATTGCTCTCCTCTTGTCCTGAGACTTTTTTTTTCTTGTTAGGATACCTGTTTTGAGGTTTTTTCTTACTTATTATCAAGCATGCATGTACTGCTGCTGTTATTATGCTAAAGTGTCTGTGTGTGTAGCATCACAGCACTCTCAAAAAAAAAAAACTACTTTGATGTATCTTTTCTCTCTCGTTTTCTTGCTCAAAGACGTTTTTCCCTATTCTGTTGTGTGTACAGTGTAATAACAACAATCACACACACTCACACTCTTCTCTCACATCACATGGCGTACAAAAGTACATACTTTTACACAAACAAAACAAGCATACATGCATACCTACCTATCTTTTTTATATATCCGTAAGTATCACCAACAAGTACTATCATAGGATGTTAGAGAAATAGGGAATTGAATACAAGGTATCTTTTTTCAACTAAAGTTACTAGAGGAATAACAAGAAGGAGACACTTCTCTCTCTCCCAAGCAAAAAAGGTATAAGGTATGCATAAGATGTACATAAGTATGTATGTTACACAAAGTCTCTCTCTCTGAGAAGAAGGTAAA
The DNA here is from genome assembly GCA_034699025.1 of Entomobrya cf. arborea Gr-Col-00668. Taxonomy (NCBI): domain Eukaryota; kingdom Metazoa; phylum Arthropoda; class Collembola; order Entomobryomorpha; family Entomobryidae; genus Entomobrya; species Entomobrya cf. arborea Gr-Col-00668. The sequence continues at coordinate 4,250 of JAQIWN010001658.1, forward strand.
CACATATGATACCTACTTGGGTTTGTTTCTTCTTAGCGGCTCTATTCTAGTCAGAAGAAGCCCAGCACATTCACAATTTTCTATGCATCCTTATACCGTCACAACTGAAGTCAGTCACTTCTCCCACTACTCCACCACCACCACCGACCGTCAAGTCAGTTTACATTTTCAGAGTTAGTATCAAACCAGGTAAATATGTAGGTATACTATCTTATACGTTATGTAAGTATATTTAAGTGCATGACAGAAAGAGAAGAGAATGTAACGTAATGTAACATTGGTTCGTAAGAAGAAACACAATAAAAAACTCTCAAGTCTTTTTTTCTCTTCTCTTGCAAGTTGTCAGAGTAGATCAGTTCAGTTCAGCTATAAAGCAATGGTCGGTAGTTGTAAACAAGAAAAAAAAGGAAGGGAAGGAGTAAAGTAAAGCTTTACTTTACTTTTTATAACAATGTATATACTTTATATAGAAGGCTTGATGATGCCATTACACACAAACACAGGATTTTCATCCTTTTGTAGGGGGTGTGTTTGTATTACAGAAAAACGTGTGTGCGAGCGACGTGATGACCAAGAATACAATGTTGTAACCTGTGTGCTGTGAAGGTATGTATGTATGTATGGATGAACGTATTTTATAAGACGAAGGCAAAAGCAAGGATAATATGACGAGGACAACCGTCATAGTCAAGTCAGTCATCATCATCATCACCATTCACCATCAAGTTTTAAGCAAGCAAGCTGTGTGTGGTGTTGATGATGTTGATGACGACAACGAAGACGAAAAGAAGAACGAAAACGAGAGAGAATCTCTTTCTAACGTTACGTTACTTTACTTTAATATTGTAAGGATTTTTTTTCTTCTTCTGTGATCCGGTTGTTCTCTTCTGTTGAATAAGGTAGGTAGGTATATGAAGAATTATACTTTTAGTTGAATATCGGCATAGTGCAGTTGAGTAAGTTGCTTGCGCCTTTAGAAAAACTTACACCCTCTCAGTTAGAGTCTCACAGCTCGTCTACTACTTCTTTGCACAGCTCAAACACAACACCAGCAGTTTCCTCTGAAGCCAACTTACTTTATACTTTGTTGTAAGAGATGGAAAAACTGCGAGAGAGAACCAAACCAAAAGGCATCAACTTTAGTAGACAGTTCGTTCCCTTCTTCTTCAGCAGCAATAGCAATAGCACTCCACCAACAACTTTACTTTTTCCTTTCATTTCATTCTCATTTTTTCCTTTCTTCTCTTCACTTCTCTATACTGCTGTTCGACTCTATTCCACTCAATTCATCCAAAAGCTAACTCAGCAAGCAGTAGTGGCAATCAGCACTACACGCCAACATGTAATGTATGCTTTATATATGTTTCTTTATACAACAATGTTTTCATATTTGCTTCATTCGTTCGTTTTTTCTGATAAATTTGAGGAATAAAAAGTGTGAGTTAAGGTTCTCTTGTGAGTTCCTATTTTTTTGGTTCCCTTATAGCAATAACATAAGACATGAGATGATTCTATTCCACACAGTGCTCCCAAGTTGCTATTCACTTTACTCCTTTGGCAGGCCTTAGTGGTTATTATATTACTACCAAAAAGTATAACATCAATGTTATATACTTACTCTAGCCATTACATAACTATGTATATACCCTTTACCCGAGTAAATATTCATCCTTTTTTGTGAATTGTCAGATCTGCTGGCTCAGATGTTATAAAAGTCTATATATAGTAAGTAAAGTAGTATGCATTGTTATAGATTTTTAATACAAACAACCACCATCACCACTGCTACTACAGCAGCTATTACATGTACACGTTATTTTTAGGGGAGAATTTCGCTTACAGCGAAAAAGGATACACTTTACTTTCTTTTTGTTGTAGAATGAGTTTTTTTGGTGAGTTGAGTGAGCTTCAGTAGTAAGATCGGTAAGGGTCGGTCGGTCTTTCGTTTCGGAAAACAAAGTCGGGGCACACACCAAGCTATATAACTTGCTACACGCTAAATTCACATATATCCAAAAAAAAAAGAAGAATATTATAGGACGACCGACCGACGACCTATATGGCAATAATAAGAAAAATACATGCATTCATGCATTTTTTCGTTCACAACAATTTCAGCAGAAAACAAAAACGTAACTTTATTATTATAATACGATATTATGGACATTTTTATATATTAAATATAATGTATAATCGCTATATCTCCCAGTAAAATGTATATACAATGTAAGCATATATAACAATCTTTATGGCGATCATCTTTCTAAGAGAAGAATACAATACCAAGAAAATGCACACACTTCCATTTCACATCTTTTTTTTTCTTCTTATTTTTTTGCTATTTTACTTTGAGTTACGACTTGGCATATTATACTACCTATAATACATACATACAAGAGGCAATAAAAAAGATAGTAAGTGGATCTAGTGTTCTTGCAGGAGCAGAGCAACAAAAACAGTTCTGCTGATTGTCTCGTTGTTGTGATGTGAGTTTTAGTTTACTGTGCAACTAAAGTAACCTAAGCTGGGTAAGACGTTTTGAGAAGGTACCTATTTTTCTGCAATTGCTGTTATTATACAATCCGCTTGTAAAGTTTTATCCCTTTTTTCCTCTCTTCTCTGCTCTCTGGCTTACTTAAATATGTTGTTATAACTTATATGACAGGAGGGTTTTTATATTGGGTAGTCATAAAAGTTTATAAATAAATATGGTTATATTGCCTCTCTGTCTTGTTGTTTATGCCGTTGTGTATGAAAAAGTAACAGGAATGCAACGCACAAGGCACAGAGGCAAGCAGGCACACTGTCTCAGGGCTCTTTAACAAAAAAAAAACATACCGGCCAAAGTACCCAAGGACTAATAAGGGCAATCAATTCGTCATATATATTCATAATATTCATATGTACATAGTACATACGTGCTCAGGCACACGAAGGAAATATTAGTATTCATGCATATGCATTCATTTTACAACTACCCATATCACATATCAATAATATCACCCAACAAAACACCAACTTTTACAACAAGTTTAGCAGAAAGGGCCAATTCAAAAAAAAATATTATGCAAGTGTAGTGATGGTATAAAAATGAATGATGCTCTGCTATGCTGCTTCTGGGATAAAAGAGATGCTGTTACGATGTTGTGCTGTATTGTGTAATCCATAAAAAAGGGGCAAACTATCTACTTTACTGCCTTCGCCGCTACTACATCAATTCATCTTGAATGATGGCATGGAATGGTGTGTGGTGTTTTTGCGTCAAAGGCAACAAAAAGGGAACGTGGATGGGAAGAGATGGATGGATGGATGAGCGAAAAATATAATATACATACATCCATAACAAGTCGTTTTGTGATGTGAAATGTGATGTTCTTTGAAAAAAGATTTTTTTTTTGAAGTTATTGCTGTTGCTCTACTTGCTTTTCCGCTACCAATATGCCGATGCTCGTGCAATTCTATGGATGATGTGAAATACTTTATAGTTTATTACTAGCGAGGAGAGAATAACAGGGAAATTGGTTGTAATGTCTAGTCTGCTTGAAAAAGAAGAATGAAGGGTAGTATGGAAAAATGAGAAAAAATTCCAGAGCGTCTCGTCGTATGCTTTTTGATTGCAGCTTATTATATAGTACTTTTACTCTCAACTCAACCCTTTTGTTCTTCTTATTATGATATGATGAGAGGGAGGATGAATGGCTGATACGTATAAGCAACGTATTGTAATGTAATGCCCATGCCCCTTGTCTGCCCGTTTTATTTTCTTTTTGTTCTCAAAATAATTCTGATGAAAAACTCAATCTGGTGAGGAGGTTGAGGAGGAAAAAGAGGATAGTGATGCGATATAGTTGATAGAGTTGGTGATGATGATGGTGAAGGATCCGCTTATAATGTTCTTTTTCTATCTGTTTTGCTGGATTGTTTCCTTTTTTGTTTAACTGTTTAACCAAGCTCAGAGTTTTTGTTGTACTTTTAATATGTTAAGGCGGAGATCGTTAAGCTGCTGATGCATGCATCAGGGCAGAAACGTACATGGTGGCATGGCATGATTGTGTGGTGATGGTAAGTAGTGGGCCTGAGCCGAGCCTCAAATTGGGTTGGTGCTTTATACACTCGCTTTTGACACAAGGCACAAGCTAAAATCGGTATATCGGCTTTTGGTAAGTAGAGAAGGGAATATAATATAAGCGAACTTGTTGTTGGTATGCATTTCATCAAGCAAGCCCCTTTTTCATCGCCTTTTTCTGAAATTGTCATCGACAAGAAGGAACGTCTTTGTCAAGTCAACCTCAGTCTTTCTGTTTCGTACTTCTCAACTCATTGCCACCACCATCACCGTGTCACGTCACGACACGCCATGCAATGCCACCATGATCGCCTTTCGCTGATAGTCAAGTCAAATTGTGTGCCCTTATGAAAGAAAATAAGTGTATATTGTAGACTTTTAATATGCATAATATATATATACTGTATATTACACAAACAAAGCATTCATTTTCCCTCAGCAAGTCATGTCAATTCGGTAGTTGGAGATGTAGTCGACTCGAGTTAAAAAGAAGTTGAAAAAACTGTTTCTCTGCTCATGAAAGAAAAGGGAGAAAAGATAGCAGAAAAGGGAGATTCAGAGAGAGAGAGAGAGAGAGATACCATGCTTTTTCTTCCTAATGGACTGTGTGTCTGTATCTCTCTGAATTCTGCAAAAGAAAGAAAAGAAGCTTCTGTTCGTGTGGTAGTGATGGTGGTGGTGTGACGATGATGATCATGATGAAGAGAAGATGACGATGAAAAAGGGAGAGAAAAAGTTAGGGAGATAGGAAAAACCTGCTACAACTTTGCTGCCTTGCGTTTCTCGTTCCATTTCCACTTTTATCAAAGTAGAGCTACTTACCACCACCATACACCACCACTGCTACTACCATCATCATCATCACCATCCTCACGGATGCTGACACGGGCAGGGTGAATAAAAAAATGAAGGAATCTTATTCCATTTCCCTTCCACCGACATCGTTGCGTTGTCGTCGTTGTCATTATTATATGTATTATTCCAGGGTGTAATAAGAAGAGATGAGCTGAGAGTCTAGGAGTTGGAATAGAATAGAATAAGAGAAGAGAGAGCTTGTGGAAAAAGCAGCATAGTCACCACTGCCACTGATGTCATGTCGTCCTTTTTTAAAAAGGAAGAAACTCCTGGATATTCTCTGATGCTTCTCTATTCTCCAGTGCCAGTGCTTTGGTCTCTGGATTTTCTGGATAAAAGAAAAACAAGATAGGATGGCATCGTAGCAAGTGCAGTGGAAGCTACTGAAGCATTTTCTCCACCACAGTTCTCTCTCTCTTCATAGTTATCATCATCGTCAACATCATGATCATTTTCTATCTCTTCTTCTGCTGCTGCTGCTGTTACATTATTGCTTTTGATAGTGTAGAAAATAATGCATACAGACGGAGAGAGAAAGACTTAGACTGAACTGGAGTTTGTGGCTTGGCTTTGGGGGATGAAAATGTTGCGAGTGGATTCGACTGGAGAGAAACAGTGCAATACAGACATTCATAACTAATGCCCAAACTCAACTCTTCCTAAAAACCAAAAGACCAAGTATGTTATTATAGTACCACTACTACTGCTACCCTGTTATCTACATACATAAATGATTTTGTATCATCATCAGAGAGCGAACACAGAAAACTCAAGATAATATTATAGAATATAAAAGTGAGTAAAATGCATGTTGCTTTTGCTCCTGTCTTGATGAAAATGTTAGGATATTGTGCTACTGTTTCAGAGCACTACAATTTTCTGCAGTTTTTGTCTTGGTTTTCCTTTTCCTCTGGCATTTGGTTGCCTTTTGCTGCTGGAAAATCTCTGGATATTCTGATGGCTATGTCGTTGGTTAGTAGATTTTTAAAGTGGTTACGGAATTGGGGAAGAAAGGAACCAGAGAGAGAGAGAGAAGAAATTACAAGCAGAATGTCCTAAAGTATCTCAACCCACCGAATAGACAAGAAATAGCAAAGCAAGTTTTGCTTGCGGATGCTTTCGTTACGGTACCAGAAGAAAAAAAAATCTAGATATATTTTTGGAATCTTAAACAAGTTGTGTAAGAAGCAACCCAAAAAAAATACCCAAAATGGGTAGAAACTTGTAGTTTTTTTTGTATGAAATGAAATGAATATATGGCTCATGTGCATGTGTGAATTTCATGGATATTATGCCGTTTTGTTTTGTTGCTTGTTTTGTATCGTTGCTGCTTATGGTAGTGGGTTTTGTAGAAGAACTTTATATTATCATTTATACTACTTTGGTTTAGTAGTTGTTTCTTTTTCCCCACTTCCACCGCAACACTTCTTTTGGGTGGTGGAGGTGAGGTGGAGTAGTAATAATAACGCACGTAGGACGACAACGAGTTCTACTTTACTTTTAGTTTAGTTTACTTACTTCTCTCTTTAAGTTCGGCAGGTTTTAGTTATTCCAATTCCGAGAGAGAGAGAACTTATTTTTGTAGTTTTACTTTACTGCTTGTCGTGTGAAAAGTAGTAGTATGTATGGATGTGCTTGATCATGATGATGACCATGATGATGATGATAGTTTGTGTTGTCGTCTGTGTAAATGTAAGTGCACACACAGGAGCTACCTCAATAAACCCTTACCACCATGTTCAATAATCCAATCCAGTACACAAAAGTAGCATACAAAAAAATATCAAGAATAAAAATGGGAAATGAGAAGAAGAAGAGAATGTGATGGAGATGATGGTGGTTGCTGGTTTGGTTATATATTATTGCTTGCTGTACTTTTCTTGTGCTCCTGAGAAAACTAGTAACTCTTCTTCTCCAACAAAACTACATATTATACCACCACCACCACCATCACCGACCAATGTGATGTTATACTAAGTAAGCAAACCTTAATAACTATAAAAGTAAAGTTTGTGTGCATGCTGCTGCTGCTTTTCTGGTGTGTGTGTTGCTTACAACTTTTGATAGGTACAAGAAGAAGAGGTTTCCCTTCGTCTTCTTCATAAAGTAGTTAAATAAAGTTGGTTGGACTTGGACTCTCTACTGGATGGTGATGGGGATAGTAAAATGGTACACTGAATAGCACTCCAAAACTCTGCCAACATAACACCACAACCACCACACTATAATCATCATCTTTCTATTTCTATTCCACACTTCTTCCAGTACAACTACTTGTTATTTTGTTGGACGGCCAGGCAGGCCAAACCAGACCAACAGAAGCATCATCACAGAAGAGAGAAAACCTACCTACCACCCTCAACTTGAACAGACAGGCAGATAGCCTATTATTATCGTCTATGTACATACATATTATACTTGTCCACCGGTGATCATCAGTTGCTCCGATGCGATGCTGCTGTTCATGCATACATGTATGAGAAGTGAACTAAAAACTAAAATGTTCTTCAGGTTCTTCACTTATTCGTGAATTTGTGCTGAGGGAGAAGAGGAGGAAAGTGAGTAAATAATATGGATGTAGAATAAAAGGTATGTTTTTAGGTATATTATAAAATGTATATCTATCTATCCATCTTGGTCGGTAATAGTGCCCATAGGTATGCTCAGCCTGCCACCATCGCCACCACCACCACTACGATTACAATTTTCTATTTCGCCACACACTCCATTTCTACGCGTCTCAACTCATATTTTTCTTGTGTGCATGTGTGCTGATGTTGCATGCTTGCTCCGAGCTAGTCAGAAGAGAGACTAGTGAGAGATGTTGTGATGATATAATAGGTAATAGGGAGTAAAAGGGAAAAAAGGAATGGAATTGAAATTGGATGTTGGAAAATTGGAATGGGTGGTGTGTGTGGTGGTGGTGGAGTGGAATGGATGGAAAAGACGCGGAATGATGAGATAGAAAATGTTCTCTTTTGCCTGGACTAGCTTATCTGAACTGAAAGGGATCGGAACATATCAAAATAGCTTCCAAATTTATTATACACAGGGCTTTATAAATAGCTTTGGAAAGGATTAGCAAAGAATTTAAGTGTGCTGATCTGAAAAGCACCTCGATGTTCTCCAGTTTTCTTCTTTAGGTGTCGGGAATAATGCGGAGCAACAGAAGAATACAGAATCGTTTCGATTTTGTTGAATGCTCTGGATGGAATGGAATATTATTGGGATGGATATAATGCAGTGTGTACACTCTGTTATTATTATTATTGCTTATGACGATGATCATGAGAAAGGAGAAGAGAGAGGCTATTGATGATGATGATATTTGTGCTCGCTTTTGCTCATATAGAAAAGAAAATAACAGGGAATCGAAATTCGAAATGGGAGACAGATACAGAATAATAGATCTATCCCACACCATCACTGATGCTTTTATTACAGGCCTATTCCCTGTGTAATGACTCACTATTGAGTATACTAGCTCTCAATTCAACTTGCCATGCCATCGCTTCAACTTCAACCAAAGTAAAAAGACAACTCTCTCACTAGCTATCTTTTTTTAAAAAAAATTGTTGCTCTCGCTCTGAAAATCTACAAAGGCTTCTGTTGCATTTGTTGCCGATACGGGAATGCAATGCAACAAAACTTCTTTCTATCAAGTAAAAACTCTCCTGTTGTAAAAAATGTTTGAGAGAGAGAGAGAGAAACAAGAGATATGAGAGCACAGTGGTCTTGTCTCTACAAAGTTGCCAATTTCATTTTATAGATAAAATGCAACAGTATCTCATCAACTCAACTTAGAACTTTTTGGGTTTTAAACCAAAAACCAGATAGATTAGTACAAAGCATTTTTTCACCTTAATATTTTTGTAGTGACGGTGGCATCTCTCGTCTCTAGCATAGGTAGCTGTTGTTCTGTCAAGATGATGATGATGATTATTAGATTGTATTGTTGCTTTTGGTCTTGGTCTGGTCTGTACAAGCCTTTTGCCTTGCCTGACAGTGGCAATGATTGCTGCCTACCCTTCTCAATTAAGGAATCGAAGGGGTGTGTTGCGCGTAAGCAAGATGCATACTTTTTAAGGGAATAAACCTGCTCGTCCTTATTTTTTTCTATCACAAAATCAAAATGAAATCCACCGAGACTTTGGCTGTCTTCATATGTATCTCTTTTGAAAAATAAAATAAAAAATATTGAAGATGAGTTCAGTCCACAATTTTTTTTTTCTCTCTCTCTTCGTATTTTGTTGGCTTTTGGCTCACATGCAACGTAGGACATTAGACAATCTCTCACTTGTTCCATAATAATAATCATCATCGTGTGTATTTTTTCTTCGTCTTCTTCTTCCATTTTTCCACTTGATTCTCTTTCAAGACAGCAGATATTCGTTTATTATATTCCTTTGCCTTGTAGCTATATAGACGTTAGTGCTTAAATTGTACTCACTCCCTGCTTTGCTTATTCTGCTAAAAAAAATTCGTACGTGTACACACGTCTGCTCCTTTATTTGCCATCCCTTCCTTTTTTACTCTGATGCCTCTTCTTCTCATTTTTCCGGCTTCTTTTCTTCAAGAAGTAGAATAGCTAGCTATACAATATCTGAGTAAGCAAACATGAAACATGGAATGATCACACACACCAACAAAGTGGAAAAAGGAGATGAAAATGATGAGGATGATTGTGAGTGAGCTTCCAAAAAAATGAGAAAAAAGTGGTCCTTACAATATTTTTTCCTTCTTCCTAGTAGCTATTTTGAATGGTGTGGCTCTCTGCTGGTGTTGGCTGACTGTTGTATAACCTACTATTTTTTCATCCATGAGAATAAAAAGAAGATGATGCATGACTACCTTTAAGGGACACATGAGGGAATAAAAAATAGGATGGAAAGTATAAAGAGAGAGAGAGAGACAGTGAATAGCGAATAAAAACGATAGGAATAAAAAAGTACTACGTAAACTGAATTGACTTTAAGTAAAGTATGGCAATAGTTTTTATATAGGATTCTGCTGGAATCTAAAAGTTTACTGCTGTTTCTACTGCTGGCTGATCTTATAAGGATGATCATGACGATGATGACTTGGAAGAAGAAGAAGAGAAATGGATAAACTCAGGAGGAGGAAGAAAAAAAAGAAAAAAGAACTGTGAGCTGAGATGTGATGCTGCCGTGCTGGTTTTGGTTTTTTGGTTAAAAATCCCATTCTATTTCACATTCACATACATCCCGTCAGAAACACACAAATATACATCTTTCTTGTGCCATTTCTTTCTTTAACTTGACTTAAGTTAACTTAACTTGTCTTTCCTGCCTGTCTGACTGATTGCATACATACGTGAGTGTGTGGCTGGACAAATGTGCATTCCTTTGGGGTTCCTCCTAAGTTAAACTAGCATTTCCTTTTTTTGTGAAAAAAGAAGAAGAGAGAAGAAAGATGTGATGTTCTGACTGTGAAGGTCCACAAGGAATTACTATGATAATAATAATGATGATGATGACTACACGACGGTGATGGTGATGGCGATGGTGACGAAGACCTTGTATTGTTGCTTGTAAAAAGGAGGAATTTTTTTTCGGAACGAAAGTCATCTCCATGATCATCATCATCACGATCACTGCTTTACTTACTGCACTGCAGCAGTTGTTGCTTCAAGAATACGATGATCATGATACATGGCATTGCAAGGCAATCATGGCACTATGAAGAAAAAAAACCAACCAAGATGAGTTGTAAGAAACGAGGAGGGGGACCCACAAGACCCAAAACCAAAAGAACTTATCACATGGACATCCAGAGAAACAGAGAGAAAAAAACCACGTACGAACGTACAAGAATCTCTGAAGAACTCCACCAAAAATAAAAAATATAAAGAAATATACTACTGTGAAGAAGATGCATTTCTTTTTTTTCCATCATTCTCATCATCTTAACAATCATCATCATCACCACACCGTGCTCATTTGCTTGTGTGCTGTGTACACACAGAGAGTCCAGACACAAAACCACACCAACTGCATCAAGAAAAGTCGACAAACACATTACATTACAACAAAATGTTATGAAAGTTTACTAACGAGTAAAATACTTTGTCTCTCATTCACCAGCAGGGACCCTTGTCTAGTTTTTTCATATGCCTTGAACCGAACGAACCTGAGTAAATGGCATGGGTATACACAATGTATCATTCTTCTTGAAGGCAGTCTCAGTCTCAGCAGAGCAGAAGCAAATGCAATCTCATCATCATCCACCAAAGCCAACTAAAAAATACAAGACTCAGTCTCTTTTTAACAATGTTTCAGAGGGCGGATCATGATTCTTTTGTCCGGGTGGGTAAATATATTTACGTAATGGTAATATTACAGACATATTTATCACTCAGCTCGCTTTTCTCTTTATTTTTTCAATTCTATTATTATTCTAACTTGGATATATGCACTGTTTACCTTCTTCGTTCTCTCTGTCTTTCTTGTCTGTCTACCTGGATATTAAATTGTGTGTTTGTGTTATTATTAGACATTCTTACGTTACTTATTAAAGCACGACGGAAATGCATTACGCAGTGCATTACAAATACAACAATGAAATGAGCCTATTATAAATATAAAAAAGTACGAGGCATATTATGCCATATTACTTTGTATTGATGTTGATGATCATATATTCCTTTTTAATAAACTACACGGTGTGTTGTGTAATGAGATTATAGTTATGATATGATGAGGCGCTGGTGAACATAACATGATGATGATGATGACTGAGGAGAAGATGAGATGAGCGATGCGATGTGATGCACACAATTCATTATTATTCAACTGCTGCTGGTCTATTGGCTGAGCTTTTAAAAAATAAATACTCATTGCATTCTTTTACTGTTCGTCTTTTATACACACAACCAAATAGAGAAGGAGTGAGAATAAGAAAGATTGAGAATGGAAAATCAAAACAAGATTTACTCAGGAACAAGAAACGTCGCCCAAGGATTTTGTTTGGAAAGCTGGCATAAAGAAGAAGACCAAGAAGAAGAAGAAAATAAATAAGTTGAGCTGCTACTTTTTTTGCTGCTGCATCAGCATTGCTAAATGCACTGCTGCACATTCAGAAAATAAATAAATATATACGCACAAAAAAAATGTTCATGAAATTCATGAGCTATTGTTGTCGTTTGTCGTTAGTATTGCGTTATTCTCTTTTTTCAATGCATTTTTATGTTGCATTATACTGCAACCAGTCGCAATCAGTCAGTCAGGCCAGACAAGAGTAGATCCCATTTGCCATCACAATTGACAATCACACACGTAACATAACATAGCACACCTTCTCATTATGCAAGATGGGGGATTTGAGAGAGATTGAGAGGAAAAAATTGAAAAGGAAAGGAAAAGGATATTTTTTTTGTGTCAATTGCACACAAATAGACTTTTAAAAGACGTATAATATTCTATCTCTCCAAAATGTGCGTATTGCATTGTACTTATTGTCATCATAGCCATATCGTTATCTACACAATCGTGAGGAAGAAGGTGGGAAGGGATTAGGATGTTTGGTTAATAGAAAAAAATAGTTAACAATACCAAAAAGAACATTGCACAGGTATACAAGTCCCAAATGTAGAGAAAAAACGAACAATGCAACAAGCCCAGAAAAAACTTATAAATAATATCTTATCATCATCAACCATAATATAAGTATTGACAAAAAGTTAATACCACAATCACATTTTTTTATTTGTGAGCACAAAGAAAAGGAAAAAATAAAGCGATAATAATAGTTTAAATGATAAGAAAAATAAAAAGATTGTAAATAAAATTGAAAAGATAAATACTTTATTACGATGATGGTGGTGCTCTGGCATTGATACGGGTATAAGCCTTACTCTCTCTCTCTCTCGTCAACATTGCTCTCATTATTTTTCTGTGTAAAGTACAAAGAAAAAACGTTATTTCAAATTGGATATGATACGATATGACGGTGGTGGTGGTACTTGGTGGCGATATGATAGTAAAAAATGCATGAAATGATGAAAAGTAAACGATGTATATAGTGTCAATAATGAGAATATCACGCTCCTTTCTTTCTTTTTTGTATTTACTTATATTTTTTTCTTTTCTTCTTCACTCTGCCTGTTTTTTGTGTGCTCATCTCGGTCTCCTCTTCTCCGCCGCCCCAATTTCCGGTGTTTAGTGGAAAGAAGGAGAGGAGAGCGGAGTGCGTAATTGTGACTCATGCATGATGGGATAATATATTTATGAACATTTTGAACAAACTACATGAGAAAGAAAAGGGACAAGATGATGAAAAATTGAGGAAGTCGGTAGGCTTGGTTGATTTTGGTTTGGTTTAGCTTAGAAAACCGACACACCAGATTGTGAATGCAGCATAGCAGCAATATCAGCATCAAGAGCAGTAGCATATAACACACCGTGTTAGAATTATTCGAACAAAACCATATCATCATTATTCGTACCGGAGAACGAAGAGAATCTTCTTCCTTTTCTCATCATCATTAGATCAGTGAAGCTTCTGCGGTGTGTTGTGTTGGTGAGACTGTCGACATTGTAGTCGTCACCATCATCTCATCACATCACCGTCGACGTCCTCGCCATTGTCGGCATATCGGCATCCCTAGTTTTTGGAAAAGGATACAAACACAGAATACAATACAAAGCCAGCAAAACTTCTAAGAAAAGAAGAAGAGAGAGAGACACTGTTTTGTTCTCTCTTTTATCTTTTACAGAAAAAAATCTGAATATTAGTCAAGCAAGTACAAAAAAGAAAACCATTATTAGACCATCATTATTATTATGTACCATGATCACACAAGCATCATTATTATTATTAGGGAGATACTTTGTTATTATCACTATTATGTTTTTTTTGTATGTTCCGTTGCTTTACAAATCTGTTCTCTTGTTTTTCTGCTGAAAATATTAAAGGGAAAATTATGGGATGGGAGTGATTGAAAAAAGTAATGCACTTCCGCAGGAGGAGAGGTGGAAAAAATGGAGCAAACTGTTATGCACCAGATGATGTTGATGATAAAGGATGGATGTGTGATTTGTATTACGTATCACATGCATTGATAAGTTTTTGTTAAAGAAACTTAAAAGAAATCGAATTGTGATGAAACAAGTAAGCAAAGACAGGAAAGAAAAAACTAATACAGCCACTTTGCTTTGCTCTTTGCTGATGATGATCATGCCGATATTACAGTTTGAACTTGTACTGCTACTGCTGGACTACTTTTTTCCTTGAGTAGTAGGCAGGCTAAACTGGCAGACGTTTTATGTATTATTTATGCCAAGGGAAGCTTTATCATGGATAATTGCATGCCTCCAGGAATATCATGTTACACTTTGATCGTAGCCGATAAAAGATAAAAAAGAATGGAAAAAATATAGTATGCAATGAGCTGTGAGCAAGCAAAGTCAGTAAGCAAGTTCAAAAGAAAGAAAATGCATTAAAAAATCTCTGATGATGATCGCAATCATGAGAAACATCATCATAAAGTATAAAAAAATGCATATGCACATTAATTTTATATGCGTATTGAATATAATGTAGTTTATTTATGTACAAATATACAAAAATAAAAAAAACAGAAAATATTGTGTAATTATTTATGTATGTGTGCCAGGCCAGCCAACACATGAAAGAGAGAGAGAGTTGGACCAAAACAGGAGGAAAGGATACTGCTTTGTGTACGTATCAAGGATCAAGGCTAAAAATCAAAGTCGTTTCATTTTGTAATGGATGATTATTAAACAAAATTAAACAGAAAGAGAGAGAAAAAAGAATGAATGCGTGCAAGCATTAAATTAACCATTTCACAAAGTTTAAATGGTTCCTATTCAACAGTGCTTATATTTATGCGCCCCATTTTATATTAAATGCCCTTTAGGGAGCTGAAATTTATATAAACAGTTTTTTGAGATGAAAGGGAGCGACTCAAAATGTAAGGTACTTGCTGAATAAATGGGGAAGTAGAGCTGAAAGCCCAGGACAGAGCATATAGCAGTAAAAATTAACTTGACTTTAGTCCAATGCGCATTCCCATTTATTTTGGATTAAAATTTGGGTTGTTAATGATAATGATTTTTGTTTGTGTGTGTCCATCATCATATTTAATCATGATGAT
>JAQIWN010001659.1:0-19302 GCA_034699025.1 Entomobrya cf. arborea Gr-Col-00668
AAATATATAAAATTTGGTGAAATTAATTTGACTTTTGATCTATTTCTACTTTTTAATGCACTTGACCCTGGATCTATTTTATGTCATGCTAAAAAGGACGTTTGGGAAGTGGCATACTGAGATTAAATTCAATTAAAGAGTATTACGTATGTGTGCAAATGATATTATAACATGCATGCAACTATTCTGATTCTGGGTCAACATGATACTTTTTAATCTACCAAATCTTATCATGCGTTAATATCATGTTCATGTGTTCACTTCGTTTTCATCTAGTCCGGTGTGTGTATGATGAAATGATGATTGTGTTGTGATCATTATTTTTTCAGCTTTATATGGACATAATATATGTAATGAAACAAATGATATTACAATTTTATGAAAGTGTAAACTGTAAGACAGGTGTGTATGCAAAATAATAAAAATAATGAAGACAAAAAGGCAAACTTTGTATATTTTTAAATTTTCAATAATTTATTTATTTATTGCATGACTGCATTGATTTTTTTCGATTCTTTTTTAACTCTCCTCTTCTTGTACTTGAGCATAACGTTTTGTAAATGAAAATATTATATTACAATATAATAATAAAATTATCTATTAAAATTACTATACAATACATTGTTCAAAATCTTAAGCTAATATCACAGACAAGAAAAACTCATTTGTTGAGACAACTCTTTCATTTACTTTCTCCTACCAAAACTTTTTCTTAACATTTAAACACTATATATTTTGAGTGAAAGAGAACTGTAACTACGAACTAATCACACAAACCTGCATGCGAAAATCTTACTTAAAAACTGATAAATTTACAATTTTATACCACCTATTATAATACAACAAGGCTTCAGCAGAAGTGCACAAAGAGGGATACTTGATAATTTCTCCATCTCATTTGCACACAAATCTACCAAAAAATGATTGTCTTGACTGTATCTTGCTGATATCAGTAGCTATTCGCATTGATAAAGATTTGTAATAAAAACAAAAAAATCAAAAGAACTGACCACTATCTACCAGAACTAAAGTAAAAATAAAATTGAAAAAACTTAAAATAAAACGAATTAAAAAAACACAAAAGGGAAAACGATTGTCCTAACCAATTACCTCTACAATCTAATTTCTCACACACTTTCTCATTTAAAACTTGAAGCCTGCATAAACTTTAAACAATCTTGAAAGACTCTGGAGGAAATGTGAGAAAACCTCTTTTCAACACTTTGATAATCTATTGCGATTCTCCTGTTTCTAGTAAAACTATTGAGCAAAAAAACTCACGAACTCTAAAATATTATTTTGTACAGTAAAAATGAGATAACTTGATATTAAAAATGAGAGCAATCAGTAAAATAATTAAACTAAAACACTGTTTAATTTTTAACTTAATTCGCTACTACTGTTTTGAAAGATCATCGGGCGTTTTTACACCAACTGCTTAACTTAATATATATTTTTTGCGATTTTAAAACTTTATACTATATTGTTGGTGTGTAGTAGTAAAAATATTTACCACGGTCTCCAGACACACTCTCCACTTGGGCTGGACTTTCCACTGCTGACGGTAAGGGAAAGAGGAGACATTTGTGGGAGTTGTGACTCTGTTGGTGAGGCAGGTGGAGTGTAAGGCCTGTAATCCCCGCTTTGGTTGCTTGCATTGCTGCAGGAGGAGCTTGGTCGGGTCATCACTGGAGAGCTGGACCGAGATGGGGAGGTGCTGCTCATGCGGTTAAGAGTATGACCAAGATGAACCATGACAGAGGAACCCAACTGGACATCGATCTTTGGTGTGGTAGCCAAAACCCTGGAGACCTCTTGGGCACAGTGAGCGAAACCAGCCCTGTACTTCTCATCTTGACCCATGTTTTGTTGAGCACGGACCATTTTGTTGTGTTGTTGTTGGAGCTTGGTCATGTGTCTCACAGTCAACTCCAGGATGTCAGCCTTTTCCAAACGGGCAACATTTTCCCCGTCGTTTTGAAGACCAGAGACCAGGATCTCTTTGAGCTCGTCAAGGCACCGGTTGATGCGGGCACGGCGTTGACGTTCAAGCAAAGGTTTAGTAACCTATTGAATAGAAAAAAAGAAAAATGCGAATTTAGTAACATGTCAAAAAATAATAATTTTCTCCAAAATCTCCTTCCACTTTCCAAATCATTTTTACTTTTTAATGATAAAACCAATTAGATATAAAAATTTACCTTTCTGTATTGCATAGTCCGAGAAATTGGCTCAGCAGATCCTTGCTGCTGACCAAGAGCACGAGAAATGTCCGTAAGAGGAGCCATTTTTCACAAAATTCGGTTTTTTAAAAACTTTAAAAACTGTAAACTTTTTTTTACTGGTGAGAAAATCTCAGAAACTTTGAGTTCCGTACTGCAAAGTTAAAAAGTGAAGTTTAAAACACAGTGAGTAAACTTGTTTGTTGAACTTGTTCTGTTTATGATAGAACGTGTGAGTATGTAACTTGTATAAAATGTGAGATGCGAGTAAATACAACTTTTATTTTTGAGCACGTTGTAAACTCAGGTTAGGTTTAAGGTTTGTGAGAGGAGCTCTGAATTTTTAGTTCTTCTCTGTCTGAACTCTGAAGAAGATTTGATGGTTGGTGAGGTCGCACGAGCACGTTTTATGTAGTCGAGGGTTAACCGGGGTGAGCATGCCAAAGCAGCCAAGCGTGTGTTGGGCTGACGGCTACCACGATCTATCTTCCCTGTATCAAGTTAGTATACAGGGAAAAGTAAAGCAACCCTCTCTATAACACCAACCACCACCACCACTGCTTTGGCTTCTGTGCATATAGAATACCAGCAACAGAGAGGAAAATCAACCCCTACTTTTTCTAACAAGCATACCACAACCAACCCTATTCACTGTTGACTTGACTGGTGGTGCTGCTGGAGCAGTGGGAATACTGTGGGAAGCAGATGCCAGGTGTTATGCAGGAGCCCCAGTTATGTGCTTTGAGAGATGAGATGAAAAATAGTGGATAGAAAAAAGGCTCTTTTTTGTGCTGCTCTTCGCCGGAGAGAACCGTGAGAACGTTCCACGTTCCCACGATCGTTATGCACATGCTTCCAAACACACGTACTTACACAAAACAACTTTAGAGAGAGAGAAAAAAAAAACTTCTTAAGAAATCTCTTCTTACATGCTCTTACATATACCACATTACATATATACATATACTCTATATAAGGCATATAATTTCTTATAACAAAGTTGATATAATTTTCTTTCCCTGCTATATCCCTATTCATGCATAATAGAACTAAAAAAAAGAATCTAGAGAGAGAGAAGAGGTATACAAAACAGACAGACATCTTATTACAAGAGTAAAACTACTGGTTAACCAATTTACTTGTATAAGTGGCTGGTATTACATAGTTGCTTACTTCTTCTATCTGAGTTACTTTTTATATACCTATATATCGAGCAAGTAAACCCATATCAAAATCACTTCTTCTTATATCAGATTTTGTATGCATGGATCATCATCATCACATCACCGTCATCATGCACAATAGGAGAACGGTAGTAAAATGGTATCAGGCATCAGTTCAGCTCGCAGCGCTCCCACAACCTCTATAAACTCAGATTATACTTCTTTCTTATATGAAGCCATATCCATTATACCGTAATTTCTTTTATAAGGAAAAAAAGGTTCTTTTCTTCTTCCTCATTACAATTTAAGTTCTTTCGCCTCTCCGGCAGAAAAAAAGAGAGAAGTAAAATAATAATCAAGAAACCAGATGAATTCTCACACTCTGACTTGAGCTGAGACTGAGACCGAGAGTGACTCACTTGGACCTGCACCATCATGTATTATGTTACTTTTTGTTGATCATCATGATTGTGTGTTTGATGTGATGATTTTGTTGAGAGATAAGTACATTTTTACTCTCTTATACTACCTACCCCGCTCTATATAACATTTTTACTATTTACAACCGGTATATAAGTATATAGGAATGCAACAAAAAACATGCTTGGCTGAATACCATAATTATGTACTTCTTATTACTGGAAAGGACACGATTACCGATAAAAGCGTACCATTTTTATCCCACGTTTTTCTACTGTGTGCTTACGTATGGACATCGCCGCTGCAGTCAACGTCATCATAATCATCAAAAGGACCTGTATACTCACTCAACTTACCCTTTTCCCTTCACAACCAAGAGAATTTCTATAAAAACTTTTCAGGAGTATGCATATATAATAATTGACACACACTTCGTTTGTTTAGTCTTTTTTTCTCTCTCTCATCTTTCCCTTTACAAATAGTAGAAATGACGACGGTGATCATAATAATAAAAATAATACGACACAACAAATTTTTGGGTTTGGTCGTGGTTGATATGTGATGGGATGGGGATGATGGTGGTGGCATGGAGGGTTGCGACAGGCCAGGCGAACGAACGAAAGGATAAAAACATTGCACACAGCAGCAATCAACATTATGCAGTATGTTCCCTGTTGTGTGTGTTGATGATGATATTATTTTTTTCGTGTGTGTGATGGTATGCATGTGAGAACTGAGAAAGAAGAATAATGGGAGCAATAATAAACACACCCTGTGCAACATTCTTGCTCGCTCGGCTACTTACCACCTTGCCGAAATTCCCACACTTTCCTCGTTCCTTCTTTCCTTTCCTCGGCAGCAGCTCGTGTGGGGTGTGCTCTTGGACTACATTACCATACCATTACGATACGCTTTTTTACGCATCGTGTGTTTATTGTTGGAAAAATTGTAATTGCGTACTATGCATATTGAAAAGAATGCAAGCATATAAGATGATTAAGTATGTATATAACTCCTTTCTTTTTTACTTTTTCATTATATGAAACTATGCATATATAAAATTCTTTATGCATTTATACTATTTTATTTTTATTGGATTGTTGATGAAGGATGTTATTTTGTACGTGTTTAGTACACTTTTTTATGGTTCCATGCTCGTGCACAAACTTCTTGTATTATTTTATAACTGCGCATCAATCAGCCTGGGAATTATTACTGTGGGGTGACTTGAGTTAACTGGAATTCTAGATTTTTCTGCTTGATATAATTACAAGATATTTCTCACAAGATGCGTGCATACTTTATTAGCTCGTGTGTGCAGATCACGCATTTTTATTACGAAAATATTAATGTTTGCCCTTATTCATGGATGTACAAATAAAGTCTCTTGGGACACTCTCGGTCTTTGATCTTGAGTTGAACTTTCTGAATAGGTTACAGACAACAATCACGACTATGACTGGTTGGTATTGTGTAGTTATTTTGAAATAGGCAAGTGCTCATTATTTTATATGGTCGGAAAGTTTCAAAAGGAAGTCAAAATGTTTTTCCGACTTCAACTAATCAACCAATCCATTATAACAGTCCTTGCACTTATTAAATTTCATAGTCCCAAAAGTGTCTCTTTTCTGTGACCACTGTCAATCCTTTTCTTTGATTTCCAGTAAATGTACACAAGTGTCATTCTTATATATTATTTGCGTGCATACAGACGACAATACGATGACGATGACTGTTGATGTCATCTCATGTCATCTTTCGATTGTTTTGTGGCAGGCTGCGGATCTTGTGTGAACAATGAAAGGTAGAAGGTCGTGGCGCTGCATTAAGATAACAACCACTGAAATGGTGTTTACATGTCACATTCCAGCCACATAAAAGTAATTTTTGATGGACATATTTAAGTGTAAAGCTAATCCATGAACACACGAGTCGGTGTGAGTGGACTTTTACAAAAGGATCCTCTTTCTGCCCTCTGCACTCCATTCCATCCCTTTTCGCCAGTTTTATCTAAATTGCATTTTTCTTCCCTACTAATGATTTCTTTTTGTGGTCAAAAATTTAAAATATTTTCTCTTAAAATTTTACATAAGAATCAAAAGGGGTACATTGTATTCATATTTATCAATATAATATATGATTATGCATGCATACCTTCAGAGAGAAAAATGCTTTGGATGTCCCGTGGATTTTCAGAATGAAATATACTTCTAAAGTGAAGCAACTAGTTTTATCTTCATCTTTCTCATTCAAAAAAGGCTGGTAATCATAATAATAATGTGGGTTGGTTATACATGAATAAACCCGTGTTGTGTCTGTGTCTTGAACAAAAACTGTACTAGAAATATACACACATTCACATATTTTGTCACGTATCTATTGTGAACCCGTGCGGCAATGTCTTAAGAAATATAAAAGCTTTCTTGGAGACACTATTCAGAAAAATTAAGCTTGCAAAGAGAGAGAGAACCCTTTTTTCATGATGCTCATTTCTTAAAGTTGGTGTTTTTTCCTGTACTCCCTGCAAATGAAGAAAAAATGTCAACTGAAAAATAAATTGGTCATGTGCAATGAAATATGGTATAGCTACTGCTTTTCGACGAATTTTCTTTTGTTCCAATGAAAACAATAGGGTCTCCTAGTCTCATCCTCATCATCTCATCCAGATCGGAGATACCTCATACACTTGTGCGTATGCATGTACACTCGACCAAATACAGTGGTGGTGGTGATAGTGGTTTAAGTCCAAACCATTTTGGTTAATGAGAAATTCCTTCAAAAATCAATGGGAAGCACTTAAGCCCTTCGTTAGCAGACACAATCGAAACACCGCAACATTTTGTTAATTTTTAAATACTTATAATGCCCATATTAAAGTTCCTTGCAACTAAACCAAGAAAGCTTATAACTAGAAGGTTTTGATTTTCTTAAGAAAAGATTTTAATCTGTAAGGTGTGTTTTTGAAAACAAAAGGCTTCCGCACACGTTCCTGACACCTCTCTTTGTCGGTTTACTTAATAAGCTACACTGGGTTGATTTTTAAACTATTTTTGTAAGAAAATACTAATAATTATGTGCATTTTAATAAGGCTGGAGACAGCGGTGACTCTTTTAGTCTGCTAGTTCAGTGAACTAACGCATTTTCAACGTTGGTATTTGCTATTGTTTTCAAATGAATTATTATGAAAATAGTTCACCGGTAAGAACTTTGATAAGAATTCTCGTCTCTGGAAGAATACAGAGACTTGTTTCGTTGTACTGGTCGTTATCTATTATACTTGTGGTTTGCCATTGCCATTATCGATAATTCAGTATAACTTGCAGAGTTGCAGATGAGAGATTTCTAGATTTGCTGAGATTTGCTTCTATTTACCAATGATCAATGGTGCTAGTTAATGGTTTCCAATCAGGCTAACTTCATGACTCATTTGACAAGCGGTTACGCTGCGCTATCTGCAAAATACTTTGTGATGATATATTCTATTCTTCCGAAATTGTTTCTAATTCACAATACCCCACCTTATTCTGGTTTTAGTAAATGGTAGTTTCTAGTTCTATCATTTCGTCTCATTTGACATTTGTTGTTATTATCAGGTTGGTGGACTGCAGCCTTTCAAACTCGTTAACAAATTAGGTAATGCTAGAGTTAGGGGAGGAGAAGTGCGCATTTTGTGTATGGGTGCTTTTTATCTGCACACTTGCATAAAACCAATAAAATTTATGACAAAAACCAGATCCTTGTCATTGTGATATGCGTGTACCTGTAAAAACCTATCACATAAAAGGAGGATCAGACTAGGAGCCAAACAGAAATAAATTTGATTTTTTGAATTTAAATAAAAATATAGCCAATCAGCTAAAAAATAACACTACCAAGATACGCAGTAAAGATAGCATTTTTTTCTTTCCTTCTTTTTTTCTTCCCTGTTGGATGTATGTACACACATTGTTTTTAAGAGTGAGCTACGAACTTGCAATTTTGTAATAAAAATAAAAATTGATACAAAAAAGATGTGACCTGATAAAGCAAATTGGAAGCAGTTTTTAAAAAGTGGTTATTCTCACAGTCCAATCGACTGAGAACATGTTTGCAACAAGAGAGCGACACGGTATTAAAAGAAGATTGGATGGAATGATACTGAGACGAACGTTTTGAAGACAAGGAGCAAAGTAAACATTAACAACAGTTGAACATACACAAAGACTAGTAATTAGAATCGGCAATAAAAGAAAGAAAAAAACTTAGAGAGCAGCAATATATTAAACTAAGAATACATTAGGGCAATGCAGTAGCACTTGCAAAACGAATCGAAAAAGTTGTATTGAGAGACAAAAGAAAAAAGAAAGAAAGGCCGTTCCGTCCGGAGGAGTTGGCAAAGCCGAAGAGTTGAATTGGAGATACGCACACAAGATAAGAATGAGAGCAGAAAAGGATGCTCTCTTGCTCACCATTATTTAAATATGTGTAGCAATAATAAAAGGGGAAACCTTGTAATCAATTCTTTTTTTTCTCTCTTCACTTTAAGTCGAAACTGGACCAACAACAAAAATCGGATTTTTATGATCTGTTTCAATACAAGTGAATCTTGATGGGTATTTAATAAGACAGTTTTACAATTCATGAGCGATTCAGATGCTTGAAAGCTTTTCCTTCCCACGCTTCCTTCGCCACAGTTTAGACACAAATTAAGTGCATATGATACACCTTATGATGATTGCCTTCAATTTTTGCACCATAATTTTTTCTCGATTTTTCTCTGCTCCATCCATTGTTGTTCTTTCTTTAATGCAAAAAGTATGAAACTGAACAACATAGTTTTAGGTTACATGGCATTTTCATTGCTTTTTTAGTTGTATTACTTGATGGAGTGCACAGGGTAATAAATGGATGAAATCGATGACTTTTTTTCGTCTGTCTCCTTCTCCTCCCATCTTCTTCTTACCGATTGACAAAGCAATGAGAAAAGGACGACTTCAAATCAGAATTTATATCTTGTCTTATCTTGTCATTGCCAACTGTAAAGATAAAAAACTGCTACTGTTTACATGTTCGTCTAATCTCCATTACAACGTTATCACTATCTTGAAGATAAAATATATTTCATTTAGTACCCGAATGATGGGTTATCTAAGTACTGCATTGTGTATGCATGTGACCAGCCACCATCCTGACTTAAATCATTTGCTGAATCTACTATTCTTTCTCAGGGATATTTCTTGGCCCAACGACGACAAGTCTCAATAATTTTATAACTTTTAATAATAATCGTGGACCCATCCAACAACAGTCCTAAATCATGTTATTTTTTGTTGGTGATTTTTTTCCGTGTAGGTAGATATATTGGTACTTTTATTCAAGAAGCTTTTACAGCGACAGCCGTCTGCTCTCCGCCAAGCAGAAACATAAAACACTTTTGTTTTCGTGAGCAATCAAGTTTTAATCAAATATTGATAAATATTATTTAGATAATGATGGTCTTGGCTCTGAAGGAAGATTTTTTTTTAGAAAAAAATCTTTCCTTCAATCTAGCTACTGGAGTTACGTCATAAACGTTCCCACGAAATGAAGAAAATCATGTAAAAATAAAAATGTATTCAACATGAAATAAGTATAATCAGTTTATGCATGTGTTTAACAAACAATTTTGCAAATTCTCATTTTTTTTTCAACTACAAACTAAAATATCCATGAAAGATATCCAACAAAAAAAGAAAAAGGGTTTTAAGAAGAATGGCGACGGGATATGCAACTTACTATAATATATCGTTGCACACCAAAAAAACATGCACTTTATCTCATTTGATTGACGCATCAGGTACTTCCCTATTCGAATAATTACACATAGTGTCAATATTTCTCATCAAATCTACAGTATGCATGGTGTTGGAACGGTGAAACAAACGCCCATCGTGAGATCATAGGTAAATGATTTCGCGCAGCAATTATCACATATAATGTGCCACTTTCTGATTGCTCTAATACCTTTACTGCTGCTGTTTACATCTTAGAGTTGAAATGCTTCCAGGTGGGTTCTGTTGAGGTGCTTTCACACGGTTGTCAGCAAAAAATAAGCGTGTATATATATGCATATTTTTGGTTCGATGAAAGTAGTGGCAAAAACTCATCATAATTATTCAAGAGTTTGCGTGATTTCAGTAGCAGATGTGGTGATAGAAGGTCCTCATACCTAGACCACTGACTTCGTAAAAGTAATAATTATTCGGACAAAAACTAATTAATTAACCACAAATTTTCTCATGGGAAGACTGATTGTCGATTGAAAAGCAATTTGTTCTTGAAGATATGGAATATCACAATAAAATTAGGCACGCATAAATAAAATGTGTATTTTGTATTTTCCATTCGATTTTGACATAACCGACAATCCAGTCATAATTGGAAACCATCAGGACCACAATGATGCAATTAATATGATCGCTTGTTGGTAATTTGGAAGTTATTTGTTGATTCGGTATTTTTCCGACAGATTGTTTTCGTCCGTGTAATATTAAACAGCACAAAAAAGTTCATCAAATTTTTCGTCCAAACAAAATTATATATTTTTAACGTAATTAAAAAGAAAATGTGTTATGCCCATTGGCAGTTTTGAAGTATTTTTTTGTACCTGGCTGTAATTTCCATAAATATCTAAAATGTTTTTACGTTTTACATTACTTTTGGGGGAAATCTTGTAACTAAAATATTGGGGCAAAGCGAACATTTAAAAAGTTGTCGTTGGTGGACATAAAACAACCTTCAACTTGACTTTCATTAAAAACAAAAAGAAGATTCTAGTACGCGTATTCATATCCCTATGCAATTATGCAAATAAAGTTTGATTATTATAACTCGCCTTCAAGGTAATCCGCAAAGCAAAATGCAACTCATCTCGATGTGTAATGATAATTCTTTATATACTAATCTACAAGCCCGTCAAGACAAGTCGCCGGGTTTCAAAAAAAAAGATTAATTGTAAAACGTCAGGCAAACAAGCGTCCTAAATTTGGAACAAGAAAAAAAAGTTGGAGAGTGAGAGTGGGTAATAAACCAATTTTTATAAATTCTTTAACAACTCTTCTCTCTGGGACTGGTCGAAAATATGCCACGAAGACCAAATGCTGTTTGCATACTTTCCCATCATTTGTTTTACACAAGATCAGAGCTTCATTCTTGTATATAGATACCAGTCAGCAGCAGCATCATCATCACATCACACATTGTGATCACCAGGCCAAAAAATATTATTACTACATTCTATCTTGTTTTTTCTTACTTGTTGCGCGAAGTGGCCAAGCCGTATAATCAAGAGCTGGTCCTTATAAATTGAATAAAAATGAGCGTGTGCCCCAACCGATTTAGATTACGATTTCACTCGAAGCAAGGCAACACCTGGACAATGGGTTGCGAATATAAAAAGAAGTAATTGTGGGAACAGTAGGTATAGATATACTCCATAATACCAAACTATATATCTATAATATCCACACATAAAAATGCTATATATCTGGTATCAGGGAAAAGGAATGTAAAATAATATTTATGTTGCTTTGATGGCTGGTTATAATGTTATTCATTAAGAAAATCAGAAAAAGATTAGGAATCAGTAGAACCATTATACATATATTTACATATCAGAGAACCAACTACTCCAATTTATCTTCTCGAGGAAAACAAAGGGATTTTTATGTATACACTTTTACATTCGTAATAGCCATCTCTATCTGTCTCTCTACTTGTTGTTTAATACTTGGTAGAACACTAAATTGGAAACCAGTTTACCGTACTTACTAAAAAGTCAAGTATATTACAAACAAATGATCTGTTACATAAAAGAACTTCGCTGTAAAAGTGGTCTGGGTATACAAAGGTAGTTAGATAATGGTTTTTGTGTATCTTATGTACTTTGTCAAGAAGCCAGCGAGAACGGACAACGGAGACGGAGATCCATTCAACCTTTACCACTTTTATACTCATCTCTATCTACAAAGAAACAAAACCATTATCAACAATATATAATGTAAAAAAATTGTACACGCAAAAAACGGACAATAAAGCAATGTAGTGCGGAGAGTCGTCGAGCATCAAGGAGTGAAAGGAACAACACAAACAGCAAGAAGCTATTTGTGCAACTGCCGTTGTCTTTTGTGGCACAGATACAGCAAACAAACGAGCTCGAGGTTAGAGAATGACAGGGAGAAGGAATAAAAAAAGTAGATAGAAACAAATAGCCAAAGAGCGATATAGATAGTACGTAACAAGATAGATAGATTGACGGAGAGGAATGGATCGTGAAAAAGTTGATTTCGTTTGCCTTTCTCATTGTTCTCCCTTTATTGTTTGCTCGTTCACCATTCACACCTGTTGCACTTTCCCACGTTCTTAAGCTCAACCTTTCTCTATCTCACTTGCTCACATCAGAGCTCGCTCGCCTCAAACCAGAAGAAGAAGAAACCTTTGTACAAAAACAACAACAAAAAAATAATCATGCATAAAAAATAGCATCTGACGTACTTTACGTAAGAACACGTTACGCTGTACCTGTTTATATGTCATGCAATATGATGATAATGACTGACCTTAAATACCTATAAAATCCTTGCAGCGTTTTGATGTTTAACAGTGTATGCGTGCTTTTTTATGCATGCATATCATAGAAAAAAATAATAGATATTTAGTTAACTTTTATTGATAGTATCTCTCTCTCTCATCTTGTGTTTATCATCATTGTCTTTTAAGTATTATTGTCTTTTCTCTCGGTTTTTTATATTTCCCCCTTTTATTCGTGTTTCTTTACTTGAAAGTAATAAAAAGCAAATATTTTAACAATTACAAAGACAAAGGACAGAGATATACGCAATAAGCAATAATGGGAAAAATACAATCAGCATGCTAAAAAGAGAAAAATCCGGTATTTGCAAAGAAATCTTGAAATACGCACGGCACACATGCTACTTTCATACATTCTTGCATATTTACATAATATTATTAGGATAATTATGATTACACAGAGAGAGAGAGAAGAAAGGAATGAAAAAAACATGTGCGCACACTTGAACCTGTTAAACAATAGTTATTATTGGGTAATTATGACTAGTTGGTATGCCACGCAATCCTCCATATAATCTGTACAATATATTGGCGTAATGATAGTGTAACTTGTTCATTCGCCATTTCAAACAGGTAGGTAGGTATCATCTGCTACTTTTTTCTCATCATACAAAGTGGTAATTTTGCATTTAATCAGTAATCTGCGGAGAAATTCTTTATAGAAAATTTGTGTAAGGAATGCAAAATGAAAGCAAATTGTTTCATTAAAAAATCTCTGAATTGAAATGTAGGAAATGGTAATTACATCAGATGGCCTATCTGCTGAGCTTCTGTTTTTTCTTGCCTGTCGGGAATCAGGAGTCACAGCATAGCACCAGCACCACCACCGTGAGATGAAAAGGTGGAATGCGAAATGTGACTGATTTCAACTTCATACCAGAAGACAAGACACACCAGCAGGTCGTTTTATTGCTTTTCTCTTTTAGCATCTGATAATGGTGCAGGTTGATTCATACATTACATTACATCACATACCTTTCATTGAAGCATGAAAATTGAACATTAAAATGATGTTGGTGTTCTTGTGGTTTGTGTCGTGCCCTCAGCACAAGCAGCTGCTGTCAAGTTCATATCTCATCGCTGTGAGCCATGAGCCAACACTCACACATCCATACTTTCTTTTGTTCTTTTTCTTGCTTGCTCACTATCGATCGTCCAGTTCAAAAAAAACGTTTAATGATCGTGATGAGAGCGATCACCGGAGATGATGATCAGAATAATTGTCTCTTCTTCTCGACTCTTTGTTTGGCAACAGTAAGATATACTGCGTATTAATCACGAAAAAATATGCCAAGCCCATTCAACTTCAGTAAATGATAATTTCTTTGTGCTGCTGCTTTCTCATTCACAGCTTTTTTTTTGTGTAGTTTAGAAACACCAGCATCACACTTCAAACAGCAGCACCCATTCAGGTTTTCATGTCTGTCTGGAGTGGACTTTTGGCTAAGCTCCCAGATAATCGTCAGGAAAAATTATCATTTGCAAAAGACCAAAAGATACAGCACTGATTACTAATAACCTCATGTTATAAGTGATTCATTAGCGTTTCATAAAGAAAAACTCCAACAGCAGTTGGAGAAATACAGGGACGTGGCTCCCGTGACTAGTAGAGTGTGATTTCCACTATGAGAAATAAATACGCAATTCTGATTTCTTGTTGGTTTCATTCATAAAAACGTCTTTCTTAATCTCGACATCAACATGGACCGTTTGCCACCCGGTCTCTTAAAAACACCACATCCGCATTCGTAATTTCATTATAGCTGCTCTTATATTTATTTTTTACAAGTTCACTTTGTTGCATGTTACGAAAGAGCTTAAAAGAAAGGTGGATGTTTAATACAAAAGCTAGAAGTAAATGATCCAAAAGAGAAGACAATGCAGGTCGTGCCCGTAAAACATTATTACATTAAAGCCGATGCACTTGTCCCTATTTCATACCTTTTGTTCCTTCATCAGTATACTCGTATGCTTATCTAATCTAATATTTACCATTCATTTTAAATTATCAATATTTTTTTGCGAAATGGGTGCTTGTCTAATTCATAATTTTACGTATGCAAGCACTGCTCCGTAGTTTATGCGCCCTGGGCCGAGAACATTGCTAAAGATTCCTTTGAAAGCCCAACCTCGTCGAAGAACAACACGATATATCGTCATCCCCTTTTAGTCTTTACCATTTATTCAGCAAAATTTTATACTTGCCAGGTGGCGACCGTCAAATTCCAATCCAGCTAGAAGCCAAGATTCATTCTCAATTCCATGGGAAAACTAAGCAGATTGCTCACCTTCGTCATCTCGAGTTGGATTTTTTATACTCATTAAGAATGCCAGCATGTTCGAATTTTTTTTACGTTACCTTTGTTTGTATCATATATTTCAGGCAAGCCACATCGAAACGTTTTACGCTGTACATTTTTCTCTGAGGTCCTCCTGCTTTTAATTTTATGAATGAAATTAGAACTCAAGAGATCACGTAGTAGATGGACCCACTCCACCAAAGAACAGGTTGATTTTTCTTACTTTTTCTAATCATTCACAATTCTCTAACCTTTTACTTAAACGATATCATGCAAACTCTTAAAGAATATTTGATAATTTTTGTATGTATGTTACAAAAAAATTGTGTACTTGCAACTTTTATTACGGCAGTAATTTTTTAATGACATTCAATGTGTGTATGGTCATTAGTCATTTCTCAGCTTGAATTTGTCGCTTTCATTTTTCTTGATCACAAGCGCGGGTAAAACTGTTGACAAGCGTTTACTTTATCCCGTCATATTTAGCAGCGTAATAACTTGCCTAACAAAGAAAGGAAACTTGCCAAGCAGCACAATATGTGGCAAATAAAATGTAATTACAGTTTATTTGGCTTACCTCTGTTGGTATAAAATGTTATATGATTTACAAACAAAAAGCATAATTGCAGTGGATATCCACCATATACATACCCTTGTGCATGTGCCGTTAATTGTGGTGTATATTGTTACAGCACAATCCTTTTCGCTACATATCGTATATATACCTGTTTTTAGTTTTTTTCTGCGATTGACCTGCAATAAAATAATTTTGTTTTTCTCTGTCAATTTTCTCTGCTTGCAACATGACGCTAATTTCCCAGCGTTTGCGCTGATGCTTCTGCGCAGTTACATTGACTGAGAATGACAGTGGTTTGGATTGAGCGATGAGCAAAAAACTACTTTGCTTACCGTTTAACTACTATATTTTCCATTTGTCTGGGACCACTAACATAATTGGCAAATTGTGTAATAAGGAGAACGGAACAAAGAGCAAAATATTATACTTGTTTGTTTTTTCTCTTTTCTTTCGCTGCAGATCATGTCCGCACCACAACGAAAAATCCAGTTTTTGAATTATAAGAAATCACCTGCATGTCCCGCAATTAAATTGAGGCTTTTATGATAGTGTCAAAATAATGGTCTTTGTTTCGAAAGAATCAAAACAACATGTACTTCTGCCAGTGGCTAAGTAATGAGCTTATTGACCATTAGCATGATAATAGTTAGATAATTGTATTTAGTGAAATACAGAAAATTTAGAGATATAGTATCAAGCGTTTTTATTGGCGGCATCAGAACATGTTTTTTTTTTCATAAAAGAAAAAAGTACAAAGTAAAGCGGAACATTTAGGTACCTGAATGTTTCCTCTTTTTTGCGATTTTTTTGGATGACGTGACCAGGCAAAAGCCACCTGGATGATAGTTCGAAACTGCCATTGTAATTATGATTGTTGGAATACCGCTGTAAATGATTCTATGGTTGGTTGTAAGTAAAATGAGGATATTGATACTACCTATTCATTTATTTTATGATCTATAGTGTAATTTATTATATGTTTTTCTGAAGTTCATGCAAAATCATTACACTTGAATGATACTTTACAACAAGTAATTTGACAACAACTAGCAAAAATTCTTATAAAAAAATGTTGTAATTGGTCCTCAATTTACTACTGAAATTATTCAGCAAACATTCAGTGTTTTTGTTAAAAGCAATGATCACAGTTGTTTTCTTCTTTTTCTGGTTCGTTAACAAAATACAATTCATTCTGGTTTGTCTTCGTGTTTAAAAAAAGTGAAGCCATATAATTTTTTTACATCAGAATTTTGACAGATGAAGTTTTAAAAAGCTAATCATTACTACATAGCAGATATTCCCGTCAATAATTTTTATATTTCTTCCCCACAGACCAGACCACGTGTGTATAACTCATGCTGCATGCCGAGAGAATCATCATGACATGACAAATTCAAACATTTATTAACTGTTTGCTTGTTTCGCTATGTTGAATTTTTAATGAGAATGCCAGCAATGTAAATTTCTGTTAAACAAAAAAACTGCAGAGCAATGCAAGAACAACAACTGAGGAAAGGGGAAAGGAAAAATTTCTAACTTATTATCAATTCTAAAGATGTTTTCAATGGTGAAAATTATACAATCTAAAATGTAAAACATGCAAATTAGAAAATACATAATCTACAGAAAATACTTTTACTCGCCACAAGAGACTCATGATTTTTTTCTGTATGATTTATCTGAATTTAAGTTTCATCAAATCATACACTTATATAAAAATTTGTTCATTTCTTATTATAAATTAAAGCAAAGAATGACTTTGTTTTCATTACAAACCATTTAAGGTTAATAGCGATAATTGTTTTGGCATTCAACAAAAGCTGCTGAAGATGATGGAATTTGTACGCATAAGCAATTTTTCCCCAGCAAAAAAATGCCCATTATTCACATTCACACATTAGCATGAAAAGTGTATTTGCACGCAGAATAGCAATTACATAAATATTTATTACCTGATGATCAAGATAATACACAAAGAATGGAAAAAGTCGAATGAAGGTTTTCTAGGGTCAACAGAAGGAAAAAGGTTAATGATTTGGTGCTTTTCTTTTTCTTCATCTTTTTATAAATTCTCTGGAATTCAAGTTCATGCCCAGCATGATATATTATATGTGACCTGACCAACATAACACCACACGCATAAGTTAGAAATTTTCTCCAATATCCAAAGCCTCCTATGAATTTATTATGATGGAGCACACTGAGAAAATTGAAGGTAACGTTTTTCAAGAAAGATGAAATTAAAAATGTTTTTCTACAATGTACAATGTTTCAAACTGTTTGATGTGTGTATGTAAGCAACACGCAAATCACAGGTGTAGGTAGTTACTAAATAACTACTCTGCTTAATTGGAAAGGAACATCTATAAACATTCCAGTAGGTCGTTAAATCATTTTTTTACGCGAAAGGTAACCACTTATCACATAAAATGGACTGATTGAATTTGAACATAGCGAGAGGATAAGTTTATCTTGATTTTGCAAATTTTTTGATCTTTTATATAGGCAACCCAACATCAAAATTACAACAATTAAAAAAACAACAACAAAAAAAAATTGAAAAACAACTAATTTGAGCGAGACGGCGGAAGTAAAAACGAAAAAGGCTCCATTCAGTGGTAGTTGCAACACAAGGATATCGCCGACACCCAGTGGAAGTTCATCCTCTTGTTCGGCTTCAGCCTCTTCTTCCACTTGCGATGTGTGCTCAGAGGGTGGTTGACTTGGCGGAAGAAAACATTAATAATGAGGAATCCAATAGTCAACGACCAAAAATCCTTAGAAGATCAAATACGACACCTAACCAAAGATACTCAAAAACGGATGGTTTACAAAAGGAACTGCTCTATTGTTTTTGCCGCCGACCTGATGATGGTTCCCCGATGATTTTATGTAATCAATGCAAGATTTGGTACCACTGCTCATGCCTCAAAATTGAACTGCTGGATTTCGAACGTATCGGCAAAGACAATGATGATTGGTTCTGCCCGGATTGCCTTTCTAAACCGAAAATTCTTCCTATCACAAATATTTCATGTCCTCACTGTCCCCCGGATCAAAATCATAAAACCTTTAAAGGTGAGAAAGGATTAAAATGCCACATTCGAGCTGCTCACAAGGATTTACTACACATTTTGGAAATAGAATCTCAAATGACCCCCACATCAGAAGATCCCTTCCATGTGTCTCTATCACAAGCTAGACGTAATATAAAACTACTTCCTCAGATTCCAAAAGGTGCCCGAATGTTTGCAGCTGATAAGCTATCCAATTTACTAACTTCAGCTTTAGAGAAAAATGACGTGGCTTCTTGGCGTGCTGTATTCTTATTCAGTTATTCATCATTATGTACTCCAGAAAAAAAAGAAGGGACCTCTTTAACATCTCTTGTCAAACAAAACATCAAGAATGGGACTTTCAATCCTAATGCGAACAAGAAAAAAATGAATAAATCCATGATTGCCAAAAGAATAGAAGCAAAAGTTGCAGATGGTGACATTAAAAACGCAATGCGTCTTCTCACATCCGACGACTCTCTCGCTCCTGAAAATGACGAAACTTTTGATGCTTTATTACGTAAGCACCCTTCTCCATCCCGACCTTTAATCCTTCCTGATCCATCTTTTGGTTCTACGTCAATTCAAGTTGACCAATGCGCAGTTTTGAAAGCTCTCAATAGCTATAATAAGGGTTCAGCAGCAGGATTGGATGGTATCAAACCACAATATTTAAAAGAGATGACATCAAAACACTGTGGTGCGGCAGGGAAACGTTTGATTTCAGCGCTTACTGATTTGACCAACTTCCTCCTTTCCGGAAAACTATGTGACAATTTTTGCGAATATATGTATGGAGCCGTTTTAATAGCCCTTAACAAAAAAGATGGGGGAATTCGTCCAATAGCAGTAGGAAATACTTTTAGAAGACTAGCAGCTAAACTAGGAGTGGAAGCAGCTTCCAAAAAAATCAGCCATACGTACCTTTTTCCTAAACAAGTCGGTGTTTCCATTAG
>JAQIWN010001660.1:0-19300 GCA_034699025.1 Entomobrya cf. arborea Gr-Col-00668
CAATTATTTTTAAAAATTAAATTTGTGTTTTTTCCTTTAAGGGCCCCTAACTCCCTTAAGGTAAGGGTCGGGTCAAGTGTGTGGGTATTTTTGGGTTCCTTAGAACGAGCCCTACAACATACATAAAAATCGCAAGAAAATATTTTGGTGAGAGATAACCCTATAGCCATGTTGCACTGTGTGGAATAAATACTTAATAATAAATAGATTATCTGTGTTCATGTTCATTCACATAGATGGATATACATAACGTGTGTTTATGCATGTTTATCGCAGTACCTAACTTGTCAACAGGCAAAGTAACAAATCAAGAGGGTATCCTCCAGTTCCTCCCTGATTTGTTAGACAGACAGACAGACAGTCAAGGAAGAAAATACTAATAATAAGCAAAGTAGCAGTGAGTTCTCATTAACTGCACACTAGAAAAACTATGCGAGGACAGTGGAAGATGGAAGATGATGAAATGAAAAAGGGCTGATGTACTTCTTCGCAACTGAGCTGACTGAGCTGTTGGGGAACAAGGAGGAAGATAAAATGGAGATCTCCACTTCACTCCGCACTCCTGAATTGAACAAGCCCTCCACTCTATACACTCCACTCAACAGATTCCACTTGAGTTTCAAATGTGAATTTTGTCGGTACTTTCTTTTTTCTCTACATACCTTACTCATCATGATCAACATGAGATGAGATGAGTGTGTAAAGGGAATCCTCTTTTTTTAGGAATGCCGAACAATAAAAAATGAAAGAGAAACTCTTTCTTTTTCTGTTTGATAGTCTGAAACTGAACTGAAAAAAATGTCAACTTTCACGGGTTGATTGGAAGTACATTGGAATGAATGGAATAACAAGACACACTATTTTTTCTCTATTTCATCCAAACAACTTCATCTAACAAAGCTTGATTACTTGTAAAAGGAAAAAAGGGTTGTGCGTTTTTCCCTGAAATTCATTTACTCTCACATGGCTTTCAATCCAAATTTTTCTGACTGACTCTCTCTTTGACTGACTTACTTTTAACTCAACTGTTACTGTATTTATTCACCTATTCCAAAATGACAACAAGTAAATCAACTTTTTAAAATTGTCTCATTTTTTTCTAACTTTCTACTAGCAAGGCCATTCTTCTTTGTTTTAGCCAATTTTCATCCTTTCTGAACCCAACAAAATAAAATCAAACAAGGAACAAACTTGAAAATCATCTGAAACATATTGAATTTGTTAATAATATCTCATTTTATCAATCAACTCATCATTTTTCCGGATGTCTGCACCGAAACTATTACATAAACAGTTTGAAATTTATCACATCAACTCATCATCAACTCAAGTAAAGCAGCTCCCTTCTAACACTAAAAGTACAAAAGTTTCCTCAGTACAAAATGATCAACTACTATCAACATTCCACCACCACCAGCAAAACACAAAGGAAACACATTTTTATTATAACTTTGTTTGCATACAACTTCATCATTTTAATTTACAACGACAACCCTGTTTTAAAAAATGCCAATTTCCAACATCATCCCCAACAACAACCAGTCGAAAAGAATAAAAATAATAACAAAATATAAAATTATTCCACCAAATCGCACAACATTTATACAACAACCATGATTATTATTATCGTCATATAATAAGCACCCCGAGATTTTCCGAGAGAGAGTTAAGTTGTTTCATAAAATATCACCCACAATCCATAAAAAGACATAACAGCAAAGCAACCAAGAAAGATGATGAGAAAAAGCAGTAAACCATACATACCAGCATACCAGTCGAGTGTTTCCTGGTGAAAAAGTTAATCGTGGTTATTTATTACTCTGCTTAGGAGGAAAATGCTGGAGGAAATTAATAATAAAAATAGTTGCACTCATTCTTCTTCTTGTTCACCTCCTATTCTCCTCCTCCGTCTCCTTCTTACAATTTTCTAAATGGCAAATATTATTACATCATATTATTATTATATTTCACCATCAAAACAACCATGCAGACAAACATGCAGCTAGAGTTCAGTTGAGTTTGAGTGTCTTGTCGTCGCATGACTTTGCCATGCCACTGCCACCGTTTAGCTTACAATTTTTCTCTCTGCGTCTCTCCAGATATCTTTGGAGGGTTTCTACTACCATCGTGGTTTTTGTTGACTGGCATTGTATGTAAGTTTGGTTTACTGAGAGAAGAAAAAAATATATAAGGAATTCTTTTGCCATTCAATCTCCCTGAGCTGGATAGTCAGACTGGATTGTTGAATGTCATAAAGTGAAACATGAAAAATCTCATAACTTTTACAACATTACCAAGCCAATAACAACCAGAAAGAGAGAGAGAGAGAGAGAGAGGCGGAGAAGATGAGATAACTTGTGAGATGTATTTGGTCTATAAAGTATTAGATTTTTTGGGTGATGCAATATAAACTAAACTAAGATAGACAGACAGACAAAAATATAAATAAATCTGAAAAAATGTTTATTAATAATAAATTGTAATAACTTTGTGTACGAGAATTTTTTTTCGGAGATATTTCGGCTGTAAATGTTCCAAGTATTGTTGATATGATATGGTTGGAAATTTTGAGTAGATTTTGTGGAATTATAATTGTTTAATATTAAAAATTATGGAGAAGAGTAAGGTTTACGTTGCTGAAGAGGTTGAAAGTGCAGATAAAATTGGCGGTGGCGGCTTTTCTTGCAGAAGCAGTGGACGAGTCAATGAAAAAGAAAATGATCTTCTTCCCGTCCATTCTTCAATGAACCAACATTTTATGAATGAAACTGACTGTTGTAGTGAAGTAAAATGAGAAGATGAGAAGAACGTGTGACAAACCTTGTGTCTCTCTACTTATCCTCGACAAGAAAAATGAGGAAGGTATTAGATGACTTTGTCTCGAAGAAATGATATTGGAGATAAGTAGTAAGATCCTTGAAGATGAAGAATTGTAAAAGATTGTAAAGTAAATCCAACAATGACACTCTATCCAAAAGGCAAAAAGGACTGAAAGTCAATCCCGCAAAGATATCATTGAGAAGCAGTGAGAGAGGAGAGCATAATCATCATAAAATCTCCTTACAGAATATTTATTATTTTTCAGAAAAAAAGCGGAAATGGGTGCACAATAGAATTTGAAAGAGGCAGTGTTTGTGAGGGAGAGAGAGAGAGAGAGTTTACGACAAACAAGCAAAAAAGGTATATAGACACAATAAAAGTTATCCTCTTCAAGTGACTTATTTCCTTTTATGATCCTGATATGATGACTGAGCTGGACTGAGGACGATGCGATATAAGTGAGTATAGCATTCCCACTAATCTCTCTACTTTTAAAAGGAGCAGCAGCTGAATAAGAGAATTATTTCAAATGAAATTCATTCATCTTTTAAAAAATCTGAAAAAGAAATACTCACACACATCCACAGTCACTCAGTCAGTCAGTTGAGTCAAGTCAGTTCAACCTTTTCTTTTCTTATTTTCGTTTGACAAAACTATGTGAAATCCCCAAGAGCAGCCGTGCAGTCTGAGTTGACTTTGTAGTTTTGGATTTAGCCAAACAATGACAAACAATGCTCACTGCTCACATAGTAAAAATTACAACAATGGCCAACAGTATATTCGTGAAAATCGACTAGATTTTCTTGAATCTCAACAAGTCATATCCATGTCATGTGCCATCATCATCATCATCCTTCAAGCTTATCTCACATTTTAACTATCTCGCACTACTCAACAATACAATTTGTAGAAAATTTAACAAAGGAGATTTGCCTGAGTAGTTTTTACGGTGGTGTCCATTGTCACCAACACCATCACCACTTTGACCAGTAGAACGACAGGTGAACTTTACACAGTGGGAAAAATATATACATATTTACAACTTATATTACCCTTCTTCTCATTTCATCAATGAGCACATCAGTCAATGAAAAATGTTAGTTTGTAAGTAAGGTAATCTGATACGATGACCTGTTGAGTAAGTACACCTTCATCCCATCTCTTTTTATTTTGTGGTCTCGCCTGCCTGCGCCTGGTCAAGCTCATATTACACAAAAAAGGCAAGTTGAACATATAATTTGATCTCAGAAAAAAATGAATGAAAATCAAACCATTTTATTTTTAGCAGAGACGAGGCCCATGTTTGGTCTTCATTCAAATAAAGAGTTTTCAAACCTTGTTGACTTGAGTTTTACTTGACGAGAGAAAAAAATCATATATTTTTTTTTGTTACCTCCAAAACAACTCATAAAAAATTCAATTTCTCGACAGATTTTTATATAAATGCTTCTCATCCAAAAAATATTGAAGTAAAATCTAGTGCAGTGCAGAAGGCAATGAAAAAGTGGTTCGGTAAGTTGACAACTATTTTTTTTACTCTCCCACACAACCTATATTACTTACCCGTACATAAATGCAAAAAAAAGCAAAGCCCCAAAGCAAAATTGAAGACATCTCTTGCCTCCCCGAAAAAAAATATAGTCATGTATGTGTTTTTGTTGTGTTATGACATGACATGAGTAGTAAAGTCAAGTTTACAAGGGCATAAAACAAAATAAGGAACATGTTGATTGTCTTGTTATGTTATAACTTAAAAACGCTCTTGTTCAGTTCAGGGTTATAATACAATATACAACACATGAGAGGATGAAACATAAACGGTTATACACGTTTTTTTACGCTTTTACAAAAAAAAACCAAGAAATACACGCACACCAAACCACCCTCTCATACAAAAAATATGATCCATGAGACAACTACTTTGTCCTTTTTCTCAACTACTGCTCCTGTTTACCTAAAACCTACATAAAAAATGAAGGATTCTTTTTTATACAAAAACATACGATTATATTTCTTTTTTTAAAGGAGAAAATTGCAAATAAAAAATGAAAGATGAAAAAAGCAAGTCATACTTGTTTATTGGTATGCACAAAGTAAAAAAAAAACTGAGCCTATTTTTCAGGGGAAAAAATGAGATTTTCTTTTTGAAAAAATTAAAATAGGTAATGTAAACTGGAGTGGAATGGCTTTATAAATATAAATAATAGTATGTAAAAAAAGGATGATAGCTTGTTTGTAATCTAATCTTTTCGTCTAAATTTCATTACATTACTGTGCAGAGAGCAGAAAAGACTAACCACTTTATATAATCATCGAATTAACTTTAACAAAACCGCATTTCATTGTTTTTGGCTTTCATGTTATGTCAAAAACAAGAGAGTTTTTTTTCCGTTTTTTTGTTTTTGATTACATTTTAAACTTGTTTGAGTGTGCAGCCACCTGAACTAAATGTGATTTTATTTGTATTTTACCGTAATAAAAAATATAATGGTGTTCTTAAGACAAAAAGTTGAAAGACAATTATTTTATTATCCCTTTTAAGAAAGAATATTATTAATTTCTTAGTATCTCCGTGTATCATCCGCCCACGCATTTCAACACCTTAACCAAACCACCAGCCAAAAAGCTATTATCTTTGGCAAATCCATAATATATTATTCTACGCAAAAGGAAAGTCAAATCTTACATTTTTTCCCTCTTTCTTCTTGAGAGACTTTAGGAGGTAGGAAAGCCATAAGATGTAAGAAAACAGGAAAAATATCACTTATCTCTGCTTTGTATTCCATTAGTATACACATACAACAACACAGTCAAGTGGCAATAAGTATAAAGGCTTCGCTGTTATTTTGGAAAAGAAGAATAAGCAAGGCAAATCCTCTTATATTTTTTGAAAGAAGAATAAAAGGGCCAGATAATAAAATAGACAACATATGTGTTTGTGTGTGAGCTAAACCTGATTTTTTTAAAGGAGAGATGAGAATGTATATTGGTGGGTTGCGTTGAGTTGGCTTGTAGCAAAATAGCATTGTCAATAACAAGTTGTTGTTGGGAAAAGTACACTTTGTATGTTAACTTTGCATGTGTAAACATCACTTAACCACTTTTGAAAAGAAGAGAAAGCATAATGTAATATGAAGAGTAAGAGGATGATGATGGTAGATGATATGGATGGATCAAGGAGCAAAAAAAGATAATAGTAATAATATGAAATAGAATAACTTTAAGGTTGTAAGAAAATAGTGCTGAAATTTAACTCCTGAAAATAATGTTTGAAAAATGTTTTTTATGAAAAATAAAATAATGTTTTGACCGGCGTAACAGACTTTTCGTCAGCAGAATAAATATGACCCTGTTACTTAATATCATATACGGAGGATGATGCTGGTTATATACATTTTTTCATGAGGTGATCTTGTTGGCATTATTGAAAATAAAAAAAATATGTTATACCAGCATGAATACAGTATACAGCAGCTTTATAATATGAAAAAGGGGAAAGGTAACTAAGCCAAAGCAAACCACTTTTTATGTACATATTCAAGAGAGAAAGAAAAAAACAGGATAGAAAACATTTTTATTTTACTTATGGCGGTGTGGTGATATGGTATAAATACTTGAAGCAGAATAAACTGCAAAGTTTAAGGGAGAAAAAAGTGGTGGTTGTGGATGTGGAGTCATGGTGGCTGTGAAGATGGTGGAATGGATTGATATGAAGGAGAAAAAGAAAATAATATGTTGCTACAAGGAAAAGGGAAAAGGAGAGCTAAGTTGAGATACTTTGTACACAACAAGCTTTGAGGAGAAGGAGGATGATGACATACATCCATATGAAAATGCAAAGGGAATCTCTGTATAAAGAGCAAGTTGACTTGTCCATGTTATTTTTCAGTGTTTGAGGCTAAGAAAGAAAAAAAATATGAATGTGATCTCTTGCTATGATCTTTCATATATACACACAGAGAGAAATAAACAAGAGCATAAAGAAAGTGTACAGTTTTTTTCTTTAGTATCATTCAACTTATTAATATGTTTTTTCTCAACCTTCAGAAGGAAGAGGAGAAGAAAAAATGGGTATATAAACGCATTACATTTGGATAAATATAATAATATGTTTAGCAGAAAAAAGTGGTGTATAAGGTTGTGTGTGTGTCTGTAGGCAACAGCAGCTCTTTTGCTGCTGATGTGAGAGGAGAGATCCTGTGTGGCTGTGGCTGCATTATGAAGAAAAGAGGAAAGGGAAAAAAATTTCAATCATTTGGTGAAGTCAAGCTTGAAAATTGAAATGTATAGCGAGCAGATGGTTTGATATCATTTCGCTTGTCATCAGCCTCCAGATAATGCTATTTGATGGAGAAGAAGAACGAGAAGAAGAAGAGGAGAAAGTAGAGAGTTTGTTGGTGAGTAGCCCCCACATCTAGAAAAAAAATACAAGAGGATACTGGGTTGGTATGGTGGTGGCGTGATGGTGGTGGAAAGTGGAAGGAAGGAAAAAACAACTTTACAGCAAGTTTTTTTCCGGGAGCAAAGAAAAAATAATAAATGTGTAAAAATGTGTATAACTCTTCTTCTTCTTCAACTACTCATCTTTTTGATGATGATGAAGAAGAAAGGAAAAGGGAAAAGAAAACATAGCCACTATATTCCCAACCAAAAATGCAAAAAAATGAAACTTTTTCTCTCTCCTTCCGTTTCCTTAAAATGAAGTTGTCATTTAAAATATATCTTGATCAAAATTCAAGTTAACTGCATAAAATAAATTATTTTAAATAAAAATTGAAGAAATCAGGTCACAAATCAATTCAAGTAGCCATATGTACATCTCCAAGAAACTAATAAGCAATGCAAATAAATAAGAATTTATTTTTATGTTATCTCTCTCTAAAAACCATCATCACTGATAACCGTTTATTTTGCTATTATTATAAAAACCAGTAAACAGACACATAATTCAACATTTCAAAACAAACAATATGAAAGTTGATATGTTATGAAAGTTGGGATAAAGCCGAATACCTTACCACCACCGCTTACCCCAACACGAAACACCCACTTACTTTTTATATTGGAAAGGTGCATAATATGTAGTGTGTTTTGTGATACATTTCGAAAGTGTTAAATTTTCTTTTTTTAAGCTCTCCTGGATTTTCACTCTCATCTCACATCCTCCTGTTGCCTCTCTCCTCTTAACCAAAAATACCAGCAGCACCGACCGTTTTAAACCGAATCCTCTGCTGCAATCACACTTTAAAACCTTTTTTTTTCTCCGCTAAACATTTTTTACTACGTAACATTTTACACATGCAGACATTACAATTTTCTCTGTTATTTATATATTGTTACACATACCTTACATGCATATTTGATAGCATCTTATAAAAATAGCAACCAAGCCAACAAACAGCCAGAGCTTCCAGCCTTCCTTCGGAGTAAAATGGATGGGGAAAGTATATTGCATTTTGCTCGGCTCTCAACTCAGCTGCTGCTTTATAACATTCTGCCTCAGAGCCTCAGCCCTTTTCAAAATCCTTCATTCCCTTTTTTATATGTATAATGCCCCATCTTACTCTTCTTTATTCCTTTCTCTCTCTCTCTTCGGTGAAAATGCAATATCAAAGGAATTTCATTTTGTTCTGTGAAAAAGGAAGCTCGCTCTCTAAGAGCTCCCATCATTCTCATCATCATCTTCACTTTTAAACGAATAACCTTTTAAGCAGTGTTTATTCTTGGAGCACTTTAGCAAAACCATCGTAATACCAGCCGCTCTCACTCACTCTTCCTATTATTATTACTACTACACCACTTTACATAGCCATACCTCTTTCTTCTTCCTTTCTATATCCAACATTGCTTTTTTACTGCTAATAATAATATTAAAAAACCAGCTTTTGTGCTTTCCAGCTCCTCTCTCTCTCTCTCTTTACAAGCTATACACCAACACAAACACAAGTTACACTGCTACTTTGTTTACTCCACACAATATCAACATGGTTTATATTACATTTTAAAATACGAGACGATCATCAAGATCAGCGCGAGGATCAGAGAAAGAGGATGGGGCTCACACACAACAACTAATATATTTTCTTGTGTAAAAATATGCGTGCATCTACATAACAACATCTCTGCATAAAATAAAAGAGAGCAACAATACAACCCACTTTACATCTCAGTCAGCCATTCATTCCAAATCCAAAATTCATTATGTATATTTTTTTGGAGAACAAGAGGATAAACAGATTTTGCACATATGTCGATAGATGAGAATTTTGTCAGAGATGTAAGTCAAGTCAAAATAGGGGATGATGATGATGGGGGTGGATGTGGATATGGAAAGGGCTGATTTTTCCTTAATCTCAATTTCCCCCATAAAACATAATCTTGCTTGAATATGTGCTCTTTTTTACAAATGGCTCGTCTCAAAAAAATAGAAAGGATTTTTTAACATAATGTGTTGGTGAAGACAAGCTCATTCGTGAAGATAAGATTGAGGATTATACTCTCGAAAAAAAAGTTAGATGGGACATGATGATCACTCACTCTTTCACACATGAGCATGTACATAAGGTGCACATTAAAATGCACATGTGATCAGAAGATCGGATTATCTGAAAATACATTGCTCTAAACTTTCGGATGAAATTGGCTTGGATAACC
This sequence comes from Entomobrya cf. arborea Gr-Col-00668, assembly GCA_034699025.1. NCBI lineage: Eukaryota > Metazoa > Arthropoda > Collembola > Entomobryomorpha > Entomobryidae > Entomobrya > Entomobrya cf. arborea Gr-Col-00668. Next base: position 9,475 of record JAQIWN010001660.1, read on the forward strand.
AAACCACCGCCAGGCCACCAAGCCACCAACATAACATGTTATCTTATTTTCCCATCACTATCGCATTTTTTCCCTTAAACTTTGCATACAAATGTTTTCAACTTCCAATAAAGCTATATAATAAAATGGTTTAATAAAAAATTGCCTTTACACATTTTTTTTTTTCGTTTTTTCCTCTTCTCTCATGTATGTGTGAAGTGAAGAAGGAGGCTTAAGAGTTGAATTGATTGAGAGGCAAGTGCATGCAAGCATGGATACTAGGTGTTTAAAGAGATGTAAGACAAGACACAAGGCAAAGTGACAAAGATGATCTGGTGATGATCATCAAGCCAAGCCATTTCACATTCCTCCTTTCGTTTTTTTAAACTTGTAAAAGTAATTGATGCGACAGTTGCCTTGCACTAAAGATAAATGACCTGAGTTGGTGTTGGTTGTGCTGTATGGAAGGAAGAAAAACATGCATTGTTACAAGTTACAAAAAAATGTTATGAGATTTTTTAAGAGAAGAGAATAGGGAAGTAGGGAGGGAGGATGTTGTCGTAAAGATCATACAACTTTTTATTTGTGGATCAGAAAAAAAGTTTAATCGTCTTTCCAATTTGTTCTCAATCACTTGCTAAACTGTCAAAGTGATGGAGACATTTTTTTTACAAAAGATTTAGTTTCTTTGAAATAAGTCATCTTTGAAAAAGATTATTTTTGTGATATTGTTGCAAGGAAATTCTTGAAGACTTTTTAAATGTGTTACGGTAAAAAAAATGTATAATTAATTATTTTGTAATTAAAGGCGTTAAGTAAACAATATGTTCCCTAACAAATTTCAAAGGATTTTTTATTCAGTTTAAAAAGTGGTCGGTGGATTTTCATAACAGAACAATCATCTTGTATCCATGTCACCATATCATACTAATAATACGTTAACAAAAAAACTATCAAATTTCACATGAAATGATAATGTCGCAATAAAAACATTTACTCATGTAATCAGAGAGTCAGCTTGAGCGGTGGTGGTGATTGTGATGATGGTGGTGTAGTAAGTGGTGAGATTTCCACACAGGACACAGGACAAGACAGGACAATGACTGTTTAATGTGAATTTCATAATGCAAAAGAGAAAAGTTTGCTCGTAAATGACAGCTAATAAATCTGTCGACAGCCGTGTGGCGGCATGGCATTTGCAGCGGTTTCTAGAATGAAGAGCTAGAGAGTTTGGCCATTTGAAGATAATATGTACACATATTTTATCATCATCCCGGGACACTGAACGTTGCGATGCGATGTTGAATGAATTGAAATTTTGGGAATTACATGATTTCTATAGAAACATGACATAAAATACGTACATGAATACATTTTGTTGTAGAACTGTGATTGCATGGCACATTGTACATTGTAAAATGTCCAAAAAAAAACGTTATTTTTCATCCATTCACCAGACCAGACCAGAATACTGACTTGAGTTAAAGAGGGACATGATCCTCGTCGGACGGTGATTAGTGGCTATTTAACAAAGCTTACATAATAAAATGAACATGAAGGCAGTCATTGAGCATTTGAAAAAAGTATCAAATTTTTCTGCATGTCATTCTCTATTTTTAATTCAATTCAAAAATTGAACACATCAACACGACTAAATAGCTTGAAAAAACAGCAACAAAAGTAGCAACACTATTATGTACATTGTAATTAGCAGTTTTATAAGTAATGCTTTTTGAAATATTTTAAAGTTTTTTTTGCTTGAGATGCAAATATTTAAAGGAAAATGACTGTTTTACAGCTTAAAAGAGAAAACAGTTTGTTTTTTTTCCTGATTTCTCAACAAACTTTCTATGATCATTTGACTGAACAAAAAACTTTCATTCTTCTTTTCTCATCGTCTTCGTCTCTTCTTTCACACGGAAGTATAGAGAAAATAGTAGCATTTGTGATGAGTACGACTACGACGATGATATAACGTCGGTAGTACAAAGTACAAAAGATCATAATGTAGACCATGTTTGCCGTTGGAACTAAAGAGTGTGTGTAAAGTGACGCTAAAAGTGTCTATTTTTTCCCTCTAGCTTTCCCTTTCCCCATGTTTACATCTTTATATCAATAAATATTCTTTGTATATTTTACTAAGCGCAAAATTTGGCACGACGTCTAGATATATATGTTCAATCCAATCCACACAGCAAGCACTACCACTATGTATACTAATAATATTTAATAGCTATGTTATATTGTTATATAAAGTGGAAATGCTCTGAAAACTCTCATTTGCACCATATGCTACATGAACATCACATCACAGTCACTATACTCTTCGAAAAACGAAACCACAACAGAAGCCACAATCACGCGTCATTTGCTAAACTCTAAAAATTGTGTAGAGGGCTGCTTTTCTACATTGTGTGTAGAGTCTCTGTGTGCTGTACTCAAGTTTTGTACATACATCAACCCAAGTCATCCAAGCAACTTGAAAAGCACAACCACCATCATCATCACCACTCTACTTTTAGTTTTTAAGGCTGTCTGCATCCCGAATAACGATGATCGTCATCGTCATGGTATGGCCATCATTGTCATCATCATCATCATCAGCACCACCACCACCATCACTTATTGCTATATAGTCACCACCACCGCCACCACCGCCACCACCATCACCACTGTACCATCAACAATATATTTCTTTCTTTTTAGAAGCTTTTTATTTTGCTACTGCCTAAATGCCTCTTCTCTTTCTCCATGGCAAGTGGAAGAAGAAAGAAAGTAGCTGTGAAGATTTAGCTGATGATTATGATGACGGACAAGATGCGCTTTTCTTTCTTGTTGATGATGGGGAATGGAGAGAGCACAGATTGCAAACAAGATTTCTACCACATTCCCTTCTTTTCCATCATCACTTGACTATTTTTTCCTGAAGAGATGACTCGTGATCTGACTTGACTTTCAGGATAATATTCTAAAAAACCGACGTGCAGCAATACAAGGTAGGTAGAAAAAAATAACAGTACATTTACGTTACACGAAAAACAACATGGCAAAGGACACAACAAATATGTACACAGAGTCAAAACGCATAATATCATGTTGAAAATGTACGTACTGCTTTTTTGATCGGTTTTTATACAATTTTCTAAGCTTCCACTTACATTTCCTCCATTTAAACACATACAAACTCATCCAAACTCCTCCATATGAAAAACAAAGTAGGTAGACTCGTGTCTCAAGATACCCCAAAAACTAAGGTTTTTTTTAAGGAAAACTATGCATGTTTTTATTTATTTATGTATTTTTAAGTATTGGAATTTATTTTACGTGTCAAAACACCACTTATTTGTATTCATCCATTTTACCACAAAGAATAACAGAAAATGAGTGGAAACATTTTGTCACGTTTTCTGGCTAATTCGTTTGTGGATGTGGAAAAACTAGAAATTCCCATTTAACTTACAAGTTACGCATCCATCCCATTTCTCTCTGGTTCATTAATCAGCAAGTATACATATTTTAGGGAAAAAGCGTGACAAAAACGACAAAGCAGAAGTAGAAGCAGTATACATAGCTATTAAAAAGAGTGAGGACTGAGGACTGAGGATGACGGAGGAAAGAACCCTCTTGTCTTGTTCCACCATTTCATTTAGTGTTTGTGTGACATATGGTTCACCATTGCTATGCCATTATGATTGTCAGCGAGATTTCGTGGCTCTAGTGGCATTTTCACTGGGCTATTTTACACGGACTATGGCAAACCAAATTATCTTTCTGATCATTATTACAACTGATATAACTTTGATTTTAATATTTAACTTAACTGACTTGAATTGTTATAAATAAAAATAAAAATTGAATTTATATTCATTTTATTTTCATGTCGTTTTCAAAATTAAGCCATTTGAAACTTCAAAACCCAAAATATCTACAAATAAGCTTGTTACACAATTAGTAAAATAATACTTATTATTTCAAGAACCCTGCCCATTCCCATCTTGTCAGAACTTCACACACATTTTTTTACCCTTTTTTTCCTGTCATAAACTATTTTATATGTAAAATAGCGCCTCATTTTGTTGAAATCATTTTGTTGAAAGCTTTACACAAAACAAATAAATGAAGACATTTTACTCGTTTCCCTTTTTTAATAATAGCTTTAAAAGTCCAACTAAAGTAGTAAAAAATGCAATCAAAATTGTGAAAGTGACGACGTTTGACGAGTTTTGTTTGCTACCATTGCATTCCTTCACAAGTACTACATTTACACTACTTTACTGCTCAATTCCAACAACAGCAGGATCAACATCAAAAATTACTTGAAGAAAAAAAACCGACATAGACAGTGTTTTTCGTATATCAAAATAGATGCATAGAAAATAAAACACGTTGTCTTTTTTTAATCCTCTCCCAAAAAAATACAACTCTGTATCTCTCTCAACACATATTATGCAATAAGCTTTCTAGGTATTTAAAATTCAGTGCAATAGCTTTAAAAGGTACAAAAATACCTATGGACACGTTTTTTATTATTACGTAAGAAAAAAACCAGAGGAAGTCGAGAAAAATACTATTAAAAAATAGAACGAATAGTTTTAAAGCCGTTTCCACTTTTTTAGTAGCGGCGGCACCATCTCAACTAGCTTATTCTCTCAAGAGGGTGCAAAGAGCATCTTCTCTCTTTCTTTCTGATAAAATTATGCATTTAGAATACAAAAAGGAGAAAGAATATAACAAGTTCTTAAGAAAAAGAAGAAGAAGAAAATCAGACCCTGTTTTTTTTCGTAGAAGTTTGTTAAGAGGAAGACGAACAAGCTTCTTACTTCCTTCCGTTTCTCGTTCACTCATTCATTCAGAATGTAACCCAACTATAATTGCACACCACACCAGACCACCGACTCAATGTGCATTTTCTGTGTGGATCCTTCTTCAGATCTAATCTTGTTGACAAAATTAGCATATTTTTTGTGTGTATGTGTGTGTGCACTCATGAGACTCATATTTTAAAAAAGAAATTGTGATTATTTCACTTCACACATATTTTCATTGCACTCTTTTTATACGTGCCAGTTTATCTGTACTATTTCCGAGATTTAAGCTGAAACGTCATCTCTTTATGTTGTATGTGTTTGATGATTATCACGACGATGCGCGATGACAAGTAAACGGGCAAAAAAATGTTAATGATGATGATCATTTTGGTGGTGATAGTGGTACCGTCTGGTCTCGTACCGATGCTGATACATATTCTCATGAGGAGCTCATCCCATACACTCCACTCCATCTTTCTGGTTTGTGGTTTACAAAAAATACTCTTCACACTTTTTGTACAGAGATTTATTAAGAATTCACTCATGGAGTTTTGCACTGAAAATCAAATCAAGTCCACTAACTCAAAGCACAAAGTCAAGTTAGCAAAAGGGAGAAATTTTTAGAGAAAAATGGAGAGATAGGGTATGGCTGTGATTCTCTGTGATTATGATTTTGTGAGAGAGACCATCTGGGCACTCATAAAATTACAGAGTATACAGAGCAGTGGTCTCTCTGGGATGGATGTGATCCCGATCCCTTTTCTCAAAATATTTCTGAATGAATGAATGAAACGAGGAGTCAGAGCTGTGCATCTGAACAAATCTGTTATTTTTATTTTTTCGGAACAAAAGCGTGAATTTATAGAGGAAAAATAAATAAAAGAGAGGAACAGTATTAAATAGTGTAACATTTTTGTTGACAACAATAATTTTCCATGTTTTCCTTTCATTGAGAATGTACGATCCCTCATGTTTATATCCAAAGCGATCCAACAAGATGAGATAGTGATATGGTATGTGCGGTGATAATGAGTATGATAATGATGTGTTTGTCGAGGAAAAAAGTAACCATTACAAAAAGTAACTGTTATTACTCAACTAACATCCCATAATCTCTTCATGGATGGTGTCGCGTATGGTTTGGGTCCCTTTTTTCCACCCAACACCGAACAATATAACAAGTTTGGTATTTCCGAAATATGGGCATGATGATGACGATAAGTGTATATGACGCAATTGGAAAAATATAGTGACTCCCCAGACAGCACTATTTTCAAAGGCGGTGGTGGTTGTGGTGAAGGTAAAACAATGACAGTATATGCATAAATGAATGGGTATACAATTTATTAGGGAATGGTTAATGGGACTTTATGGGAGGTGATGCGCAAAATGTATGATTTTTTTTTTGCAAAATTTGGGGGCAAACGTATTTTTGTTATTATGTTAATATTATTTGGGATATCATTTATCTCTTCTGGGATTATTGATTTGTGGGAAACAAGTCAAGTCAAAATCAGCCGCAGAGTTTATTTATTTTTCCAGACATTCAAACTATTTTTTTTATATCCACCATCCACCCACCATCACCGCGTGTGTGCAGCTGATGTGATGTGATATGTTAATCTTATATATTTTTTTTTATCTTTTTATGTTTCAAAACCTAGTCTACAATAATAAATTATTTTTTAGCATCACCGAAGCAAATGTCTATGAAAAGGAATAATTTAAACTATTTATTTACCATTTTATGTTCGTAAGTAAAAAATAAAAATAGTTTATGCGCAGAGAGCAATAAATGATTTATAGTGGTGAAATTCAAGCAAGCATACTTATTTATTTCCTTAATATCATTTTTTAGTTTATTGATTTCACCAGGAAAAAAACATGAAGCTAAGGCGGAATGGTGGACAAAAAATGTTAAAGGAAACAATATTATGACGTTTTGCCGACTGCGTTGTGTCAATAAAACAGGATAAACCTGATATAAAAACGCCCGATTCACAAATATTGAACGCAGTGCAGGCGTCGACACTTAGTTAAATACTTGTTAAAATATTTCCTTAAAAAATTGAAAACAAAAATAATAAGCGTTCCCATTTGAAATTGACTAGTATAATATCCTTAACGACAAAATAGGTCTCATTTGTCCTTTTTACACTACATGTTTTTGGCTATCAACCCCAACCCTTAGCACTAGTTGGACCATTACAACAACTGTGTGTTCAATATTACATCTGTTACTTTCTCTCAAATATTCTATTTCTTTTGTTATATCAATATTTTCATAAGCTCTCTGCGCAATCAGTTTAAGGATAGCCATATACATTACAGCCAGATTATAAACAGAGTAAATTACCCAAATGCCCACTCACTACCAACTATATGTACTACCCATTCATCCTTATATCTATTTCCCTTTTGTTTACTCTTCACAAAGTTTACTCGGAGGAAGATAATCGTAAATCGTCGTAAATAATGTATCCCACAATGCAATGGTCTCTCTTTTTCTCTGACTGACTGACTATCCAGTTCTCCTTTTTCCTAATTTGATTGAATCAATCACATCACATCCTAAATTGGATAAACAAAACTGCATCACAGATCATCGCAGTCAAACTAAAAGTTTAACAGAATGCTAGATGGCCGTTATTATTTTATTTACTTTTTGTTCCAGTGCATCGGCAAATGCATTGACTTGTCATGTCATCTTTCCAAAACTAACAAGAAGAGCAACCTATCAAAATAATGGCATCCTTCAGTCAAGTCACGTCACGTCAAATTTTCAAAAACTTCCCCTTCTCTCCAAAACACAAACTCCTTCACTCAACTCAACTCAAGCTTTTCACTTTTCTTCTTCTTTAAACAAAAGCTAATTGACTAATTAATTATGAGCTAATAATATTAGTCAGAAAATAACAAGAGATAATTATGATGAGACTTGCGTATCATCATCATCGTCACCACCATAACATCTTGTGTATCTCAACTCAACTGAGTAGCATCAAAGGAAAATTTTCCCAAAGAAACTTTTTTCAGAAGAACAAGAAGAAGAAGGGTTGCTTTAGTAATTCCGCATAAAAGTCATTACCAATCTATTTTTTAGCATTAATAAAAAAGACGTGTTGAGTTTACACACAAAAGCATTAAAATCCTGTTGGCTGTGGTGGTATGGGTATGATGGCAACTGGCAACATCTTAAATAGCTTTGTAGTAGAGACCAAGAGCGCGAGAGAGATGATCGCAATAATTCACCCTTTTCAACACACACCACCATCAACACAGCCAACAGCCAAGTGTAGATGAAAATTACTTGAGCTCAACTTTACAAGTCAAGTCAATCCTTCTCTCTTCCTGATTTGATTGCTCTATTCAATTACAAAGGAGATTAATGGAATAAAAGCTTACAAAGTTAGAAAACATGGCAAGTTGTCTACTAATAAATGGTTGTACAGTCAGACAGATGAGCCATTAACGGGACACAGGAGGAAAAAGGGGTAGTGAATTTGGTTGGTTGGTTGTTAAAAATGAGTCAGTTGGCTTGGCAGTTGGTTTTAACTTGGAGCTCAAATAGAAAAACTTTTTTTTTTCAAGATGGATTTCTAAATGGAGTTACAAGTCAATTCTATAAAATAGCTCTATCCATACCTACTTAGCACTCAACATATTTAATACATTGGAAAGTTACCGTTCTCTTTATACACCTTGTTTAGGTTAGATATAAGCTTGTTTAAGCTTTCCAGGTGTGCATTTTTATAGTGTACCTTTTTTACTTTACCTTACCGACCACAACGAAACACCCTTGCAGTATTTTATTTCACCCTCTCTTCCTTTTTCACCATCATCATCATGATCATCATCTCATCAAAAGCATTTTAACGTTGTTAGCACCATAATCACCCTGATTGCCTTTCAACAACATTTTATACCAGATAACGACATAAAAACCTCTTTTTACAAAACTATATTATAAGTCGCCTTAATGGCCATTATACTTTTATGATTATATTACAAGCTTTTGTTATTCTCACTTAAATGCTAACTACATTTACTTTAGACACATTTCTCTTCACACACCAGACCAGAGACCGGACTTTCAAAACACATTTTAAAAGTCACGAACCAACAGGATAGCAGCAAAGACATACAAGCAGACTTATTAATAAGCAAATTGAAAAAAAAATCCTCTAGCTACTTATTGTTGAATTAAATTTCCTTTTAAATATGAGGAACACGCGTTGTTGCTTATTAGCTCTGTTGAAACTTTTATTAAATAAAAATAAACATTTTCATAGAAACTTTTATTGAATATTTTTACTACCAAGTATACCGTAATATATGGTGGTAATGGTACACATCAACAATTGTCGTGGATGTCGATATGATAGTGACATGACATGATGACAAGGCCTCTTTTGTCCGCTCTCTTCTTTTTTTGAAAAGGTTCTTCCAGAATAATACCCGAAAAGAAAAAGAAATGCGTAAAGAGCAGAGCTCCTTCTCATTTTCAATCTTCCTTTTTTCGATCCAGCCAGACAGAGAGGCTACACAAGACTCAAGTCAAGATGACGGCAAGCCCATTTTCAATGTTTAAAGCAAGTTACCTTTTTTTGGTGCAAAACGTTTTACATTTCATTGCACAAAATAAAATAGCAACAGCAGAAAAAGATTCTTCAGCTTATATATTATATTATTATAATTATAGTAAAATATATACGTTTAGAGCCACAATTAAAATGGTGACTTTGTATTTTTTCAACGATTCAATTGAAAATATGTATGCAATATGTACAAAACACATTTGAGCTCATTACACTTTATATTTATTTCTGGTAAAAGAGTCACTCACGCATAATAATAAATGGTGTAAAAGATCTATACAAACAGAGTACACAATACAATAACAACTCAAACTCTCTTTGACTTGTGCTCTTTTTGTACATGTTCATCTCTGTGAATCTGTGAATACAGTGCGTTTACTTTCTATAAGTTCACTTAAATTTTTTTGGTTTCATGCGTTTTTTCAAACTCCCCGAAGTTGT
>JAQIWN010001661.1:0-19300 GCA_034699025.1 Entomobrya cf. arborea Gr-Col-00668
AATGTTATTGCTGCAATTATTATTGCCAAAGAATATCACTTGTTTGCTCAATACTGGGGGTTAACAAGGCAGCTGTGAAGATGACATGAATAATTGACTCATGAAAGCGATGAGGTATTGTTCACCATCAATTACATTCATATGGTACATGAGCATTCTGAGACGTAAATATATTCAATAGATAGGCAAGTACTGGGAGCAGTCGGAGAAGTTGTTGATCTTGCGTTTAAGCTTGAAACGGTGTGGTGTAGTGCAACGAAAAGAAATTGGCTAGTAAAAGTGAGTTCAATCGAACTTAACATTATTATGCTATTTGCTCATAGTTTCTAAAAATAATATTTCTGCCTGCGCCAAGAAGGACAAAACGCGGCAGATAAATCTAATGCAGAGTTAGAATTGTTAGTTAATAAAACTTTATATTTTTTCCCCAAAAGATTTTATTTTCTCATTTACAATTCAAAATGCCACTTCTATCAAATATTAATTATGCATTTTTTCTGTCGCCCTTTTTGTAAATATATTCTGTTTTTTCTGTCCGTTTGGACTACTGGACTTGGGTGACCAAATGATTGACTGATAAATTTTAAGCACATTGTTGCAATTGGTCTGTGTTAATGTATCAGCATGTAAGACACTGTACCTTTAAGAAATGCATTGTGTGTATGTTGCTTTGTTTAAATGTACTATGTATAAAACTAGTTTAAAATTCGTCTCATATTGTGTTTTGTTTTGTCAGACGCAAAAATTTGTGAAGGTAAAAGTGTCGGAATGAGTGACTGATGCGTATGCACGTGAGCTTAATGGAGAGACCCATGGGCTATTTGGGTTGGAATTGGCAGGTAAGATTGGTGAATTAACTGGGGGCATTTGTTCACTGCTATAATGCAATGCAACAAAAGTCGAAGTGTCCTGTGTTGTTGAATATTGTAAGTCTCTCACTATTTATAAAATGGTTACACAACAATCAGTGCACATACAGAGGGTGCAGCGTAATTTTACCATCCTCTTCGATTAAAACTTTGTTACGGATACGATTATAATGAACTACTTGGATCAAAGATGTTCAATAGAAAGATAGAAAAAATTCAGTTTGCTACATGGCATAAAACAAACTTTTCTAACATTTTGAAGTTACTAACTGTCCTGTTTAAAAAAAACTGACTCTCTTGGAATGAAAATGCATACAGAATATGCAGACAGATAAATAATTTCAAACTGAAATCCATATATTTTTTACTTTACCCCGTATAGAGATTCGAAATGCTTATATGAAAACTGATTCCCGTTGTGATGCATTCCAATTTTTAATGCTTGATGAACAATAAGCTTGCAAACTAAAAAGTGCGATAATAATGACGGTTCACTTCTTGCTAGTTTGTAGAGGTGATAAAGAGGTAGTAAATGCATTGGTACTTTGTTCTAATATCGAATGAGCAAAATGAAGTATCATGGATGGATGAATACCTTGGACCACTGTTGCTGATAATGCATGTCAAATAAAGAATCCAATTGTGCTTTTCTCCGGACTGTTTCTTTCGGTCAAGAAAGAGGATGAGATTGCATTGCCATTGCGTTCTCCACTTTTGTTTTTACTTATTTTAATTGTGACTCACCTTTCGATTGTGAGTTCAACTCACGCTAAGAGCTCACTTCTAGCAACTCAACTTGTTACCTGTTTACATTTTACATGTATATTGCATCGCACATCAAAATGATTATTGCATTCATACTCAGTAGAACAGTCGTCAATATTTTGGTTCATTACTTACTACCAAGAACGCATATCATCATCGTCAACCTGATGCTTCTAAAAACCGTACACATTCAAGAATCAAACAATCAGACAGAAGTCAAAGTTACTTGCTGTAGTACTGTTTGTACTTTGGAAATTGTTTTGCTAGTCATCCAAACATACATACAATCGTGCAAATGACATGATATCCAGATTGAGTCATCATATTTATTTGAAGAAAAAAAATCGGTTGTATTCACTTGTCACATGTCAAAAGCTCATGTGAGTAATTGCAGGCACCACTAACATGAATATATAAACGTTTCTTTTGCAGACTTGTGTACAAAAATTGCCATACACTCCCTTACTATTAGCCCAAATTTGAAAATGCATAAAAAACTTGAGCGACATTGCGGACAAAAAGCAAGGACATTATCCTATGCAAATTTGTTAAAATGTCGAAAAGTTTATATACAGTTATACAGCTAGAGAGAATCTGTATTTGTATAATATTTACTGTAGCACTAATGTTCTAATAACAGGTAATTAGTAGTACAGTTAAATCATACGATACAATTTGCACTGAAATCAGACCACTTTGGTGAACGTCCCACACACTTTTATAAAAAGTAAGTCTGTCAGCTTTCTGTGTCGCCTTAATTGTTGCTCTGCACTTTAAAATTATAATTGCTAGAGACGCGACAGGGTTAATGCCTCTCTGGTCAAGTTGCTGATATGTTGCAGGGCATGATAAGAAAACGCTAAAATTTAGATTCTTTTAAGACAAACAAACTCATTGACAGTAACTTCTGACGTTTCTCTCTTGTACCACACAACCAATTAGTTGTTGAAAGGTATCAGCTAACCAACCAAAGGATCTGCATTTCTTTTAGAGAGACCTCCCCAAAGAGCAAACAACTTCATTAATGCGCTTTGTTGTAGATCCGTTCTGATCGTTATTGCAGTAAAAGGGATAAAATCTTTGTTTGTTTTTTATGATTATTAATAATCAGAGCAACTAGTTAAATGTTATTTCTCAACTGTCTGTCTGCTCTGCTGGCATGAAAGTTGAGATACAGAATACTTTTCAAGTTATTCTGCATGTATACAGTAATAGGCATCCTAGTGCCTTTTTTCTTTAGTAATCTAACAAAACAAGAAAGAATCCCATTAGCATTCATGTCTTGCGCTCCAACATATTCACAAGTTTAAAGTTTTGACAGATCAGCTTGTTTGATTGTTTCAATCATTTACTATTTGATACAATGCACGCATAGTTATTACGCATTGTAAAAAAACATGTTGCTGCAGTTTTAAGGTTTCAAATCAGATGATAATCCTATCAAATCAACAAAAGCAAATTCAATATTATTTATCGTTTGATCTCAAGAGAAGAGACATGACGATCATAGCTGATTATAACTGCAATAATAACTACGCGGATAGTATCCTACTACCACTTTATTCATTGTAACAATTATTGATTTATCTAAAATACAGTAGTAGTGGAAAGTATTTCAAATGTAGTTGATAATGTGAAGCCAATATTACGACGAGGCATGAAAAAATGAGTAAATGCAATGAGTAAAATGAAAGATATTTGTTTTTGCGATGCATGCATTCAAAATATGCGAATCAATATTGTTTGTGCGGATCAAATAACATGATGATACGATGTAGCTAAGTGAGCGAATCAAATGAAACAGAAAAAAGGTGTGAGATTTCAGTTATAATGATGTCACGTACACTTACAAATACTTTATTGAATTAATAAATCGGCATGCATTGGTACAACATTTTACAATGATATAGAGAAACGAATTTTTACAAATACAAAATACTATCACCCATTTTATAAAACAGTTTTACACGATGAGAATTACCAATGAGAATTGGTACTATATTTGAAAATAGTTTACAAAAAGACAATTTTTTACTTGGTAAATGTGTATGTGTATAATTGCGCTGGGAAATGAAGAAAACTATGTTACAAATAACATAAATTGTACTGTATGACTAAACAAAAGCAAATAGCAAGGGAAATATTCGTGAAAGCATACAAAATGCCAAAACAAAATGCAAGAAATTAAATGATGAACCAATTTCTCACAATTGAAAATTAAAACTATTATTTGTATTTTACAGTAATGTTTATTATGCATCATTTATCTTAATAATGACATTTTAAATGTAATTACTTATAAATTCTCTATTTAATAGCTAATTACATGTACAAACGAAATATTTTTACAATCATGATTTAATCTTATATATTTAATTAATTATTAATATAATGTATAAGTACAAAAACTGGCACGAGAGAATTCAACAGCCACTGGGTATAATGAAATTATAATCTAATCCATTTTCCAAAAGTGGTTTAAAATCCTAAATATAATATACACATCAACTTAAAGGTGTATTCTTAGGTATGTCAAACTTAACTAAAGCTAAAATTACTAAGTTGCGAATTATCTTTAATACAAATAGCACGAACGATATATTAAAACAAACTAGCATATTATTTTTCTATTACTTCGGAAAGATAAACAAAGTAGCTTAGTTGCTGACATTGTGATTGATATGTTTTGTAAATTTTGTGTTTATATTCCACGAAGTGATTTCATCCCGAAACCACATTGTTGATGTCAGGTTTCCAAATTATTTTACAGTTGCAGTACGTACGTGAAGGTAATCTATAAATATGCACAATTCTTAAATTCTAAACTCCCATAGCCCTTAAACAAATAATAAAATTATTTATTTTTAACCCGTCTTTATCCCAGAAAGTAAAATTACACAGTAGAGAATTAATGTCAGCAGGTTAAACATTTCTAGATGCACACGTACCACAAGGTAATCGTTTACATTGTTGTAAAACACTTTGTTATTTGAATACAAACTACAAACACGTTCTTTACAGAAAAGTACACAAAAAGTACAAAGCTGCGGAAAGATTTAAGACGGAACGTGAGCATTTCCACGAAGGGATGATGATGATATGTAGTAGAGACCACTCTTCATATTAAAATATATGTAAATGTTGAAAATACACTCACATGTCATATAATTTTGTGTTTGACTTGTTAGATGTTATTGTTGTATAGGTATACATAAATTCTTGATATACGATTTGTGCACGATCTCAAATAACGTGTAACAAAGTTACATATAACATCTTCTTAAATCATTTAAACAACAAACGACCTTTCTTGCTTGAGCTCGGGCTCCTGCCAGTCACATCCCTGTAAACCTGTTATAAAACCAGCAGACTGCGATTTTCACATTATTATGTGTACCTCACACTACTTTACTATTTCATGATAATAAAAAATGATGCCATGTGGAAAAGAGATTCCCTGACATATAGGAACACATTTTACTTCCACTTTGTGTTCTTTGTGCAGCTCTTGTTGTGCAAGTAATCATTAGAAAAGATTTTCACTCAATTTTCTGTTTTTATTACTTCAGTTTATTCTCTCTCCACTATTTCATACTCAGCTACTGGCTAAACTGGCTACTTGAATTTCTTTCTTGTGGTTTGGTTTGTGGCAGCTACTGTGAAGGACCGCCTTCCTCTTATTCTCACTCTAAACTAACTAGTTGTTTTACACTTATTTTGTGCTTTTAGTCTTTTCGCATTGGGCTCATCGCTTTCATCTTGAAACGTATTATTAACTAAATTACTAGACAAAAAGAAAAGGGATTGTTTGCGAGGTGTTTGAACCAGTTTTCCTACTTGTTTATGTAAAAAATTAAATAAACATTAGCATATAACTACTACTATGTAATATTAAGTGGTGCGTACATATAATCTATATAATATACAGATTCATGAGGTGCCCACACATGGAAAAATCAAATTATTGTGTTATTTAGCGAGAAAATACCTTTTATTGTGTGAAAATTAGTGTAATTTAATATGGACAGATGAAAAATTATAGTTTATTTTGGCTGCTCTGAAACATCTAAGCATTTAATTATTGCACACGCAGCAATAAACTTATTTGCACTTTTAAATTTCAACCGGATACCGAAATCTTGTAACATGCACTGTATGTGCCTATTTAGTGTGACATCCAAGTGAAAACTATTTAAACGCATTTTAAAATGTAACCTTCCATGCATTGACTATAATTATTCGCAAAAAATAAACATATCCCGCAAGAGCCGTCAATTGACCTTTAAACTATTTTATTGCTTCGCGAAGTGTGCTTTATCGTTTTCTCGTCTAATTTTTAGACACATCTCATCATATTTTTTGCTGTGTTGGTCACTGTAAGCACGGTATTTTTTTGCTAGGACTCTTCTTGACAAGACAAACTCGGCTTACAAACGTAATCATATGCAAACCATGACATGATGGCGTGTCAAATTTAGTAAATGGATACATTCTAACATTCTATAGTTATAATAGAGACCGTAATATATTACGAGAAAAAAAAATGTTCTTAAAGACAGCTATTCATATGATAAAAAGCTATTTTTTATGTGGTTCAGCTTCATTTCATATCACTCGCACAAAAAACTGTTGCTGTGTGCGTATATACCTCCAGGCAACGTTCTTCTTTATTCTCGGTCTCCCTTATTTTGCGTTTGAGTCTGTAATTTGTTGGTTGAGTGATTGTTGTCGTTCGTATTGTGCAACAGTTTATGACCACAGTAAACTCACAAAATGACACTATATGTGACATGATGATGTGAGAACAAGATAACACCACATTTTAATAATTGTGTGTGTGATCATGTATGCATCATAATACATACCTTTGCGAAAAATTTCATGTGCCTAATCATATGCCAGAATTTACCCGTTAAAGATTATGAAGTGAGTATTGATGACGAAGAATCTTTTTAATATATGACGTACTAAATATTAGTATAATGATTATGTTACAAGACAAGTTAGTTTGTTCTGCTAAAATTATGCTTTAACTTTAAACCTGGGGTGACATGACATGAGGAAATATTTTAAAGATGTATGTAAGGCAAATAGAGGTGAACAAGGACATTTTTATTCTATTCCACTTAATTTATAACCTTACAACTTACCCTCTTAAATATATAGCTAAAAACTATAGTGTTACACTAGGACAGGTTTTGACGGATTTGGGTGGATTCGTGGTGCGAAATCTTGAAGATGAAAAACGCGAATTTTGAATGTTTGCGTTGACGTAATATCATAATCTTACTCGAGGGAATATCTTAATATTATTATTTGGAAGGAATATGTACCCCACATAAATCCCCACTGTTGATTTTTAACCTTGAGTTGGGATTGAAAAGAAATAAAATTAATGTTTCCGCTAAAATGTATGAATCTCTGCAAATTTTACTACCAATAATCTACTATTATTTGACTTTCCCATGTATTGCTAACCTATTTAGTGTATACTCCTACTTTACATAGTAAAATTAGCAAACATCCACCACGAATATTTTTTGGCAACATTCTTTGATTTTTTTGCATTGTGTAATGTATAAAACTTAAAGCCATGAAACTACAATGTGGTCATTTAATTTGCTATGTTATAAAAATACGCTAGTCATATAACTTTCTAAATAGCACTCAAATCTGCAGTAAAACCTAGATTTTCCGTTCCCAGCAGTAAATCCAAATCGGTCGCACCTACCCCAATGATGTCTTCAAACATGGGCTCGTCCAAGACGGAGCCTTCATCAGACAATAAGTCATTTGTATATTCGCTCAAATCACTTTCTGTCAACGAGCTCAGTGAGCCTGTGCGGTTCCCATTGTTGTTACTGCCGTTGTCATTAATATTAATATTATTACCACTACTACCGATAATGTTATTCATACTCACGCTCACTCCATTAGTAAGCTGAACGCAGTCGGTAAGAAATGAGGACATTGATTTTCTGAGCAAAGCAGATGAAAGTGTAGTTGCGATCGGTGGCAATTTCATTTTGTTGTTTGCAGTAGCATGTGCTGTCGTATGGCTGTGGTTAATATTGGCAATGCCACAATTACCACTGCTAACCATGACTGCTTGCTGTTGTGGAATTGAACACAGAAGAGGGTTTGGTTGAGGTGAAGAAGATGATGATGATGAGACTGCGGAAGATGCAATTCGGATGGGTGGTGGAAGAGAGGCGATATGAATTTGTTGGGATTGTTGATGAGGTTGGAGCTGTTGGTACAGGATAATTTGTTTCTGTTGGTGTTGTTGAGGTTGGAGGATTATCGGTGAAGACGTCATCGGTGATGTGGTCATGTATGTGGAAGATGAGGTTGTTACAGCTGCTAGAGGACGTGGAGGGGGTGGTGGCGGTGGAAGCGTGTGATGATGATGAAGAAGTTGCTGTTGTTGCTGGTGGTGTTGTTGGTGATGATGAGGATGATGGGTTTGATGTTGAACAGTTGGAGGAAGTTGACGGGAGTATTGAGCCTGGGCATGTGGATGGGAAGGAATGGTCACTATAGTGGTAATTGACTGATGAGGAGCTACAATCCCTAATGAACCAGGTGAGCTTGTCAGAGTGGACAATGAAACATTGTTGAGATTCAAATTGTTGAGATTTGCTGCATTTGCTGAGATTGCTGCAGCAGCTGCCGGTGATACCACGGATCGCATCACCGTTTGAATACAATCAGGGCCCACTGGTGAGCAAGATGACATTGGAGACATGGTGTAGGAGGACGCAGGTGAGAATTCTGAACTGGAACTTAAACTATTATTGCTACCACCAATGCTACCACTGATACCACATGAGGATGAAACCGAAGAGGCTGAAGAAGCTATTGAATTTCCAATGGAATCCGTGTCAGATTCAATGTCATTAACAATGCTATTATTATTACTTAGTGCTCCAAGCAACCCTGCTGCTGATGTCCCTACTCCTCCTCCTCCAGGTTGGTTTAACATGGACTGCAAAGTTTCAATGTAATTCATTGCTAGTCGCAGTGTTGTGATTTTTGTCAATTTTTCACAAGTCTTCCCCTGGGAATTCTTAGGAAGAACTGGATACTGAGGCACGGCACTTTGGAGTATCTCGTATGCAGTATTAATTTCACGCATTCTACTTCTCTCTCTTGCATTGGCAGTTTTTCTTCTGTATTTACTCAAAGGTGGAGGCTTTTGCTTGGGTTTGGGCTCTTTTTTCAGCTCACCCTTTTGACGTTTCTCCGTTTCAATCCGGTTCTGAATTGATCTCGGACGAAGGGAGTATTTTTCATAGTCTTTGCTTTTCTTGAGAGATGCTTTACTACTACGACCAGTTGAAGGGTTGTTATTATTCTTGTCGGGTCCAGCAGCAGCAGCAGATTTAAGAGAATTCATGATACTTTGGTGGACCCTAGCTGAATTCCTGGATGATGAAGAAGAGGCTGCCGCTGCTGGGGCAGCATGGGACATTTTTCGACTTTTTGACTTGGACATTTTTATCTTGGCTGGACTGGCCACTAAACTTACACCGTTTTTTTATACGTTGGATTGTCGGACGTCCACTCTCTCTCTCTCTCTCAGGAATAAAAGATGAGAACAGAGCAGGTGTTATTTTACTCACAAATCACAAGCATGTATAAAGTACAAACACCCTTGCACCTTTTTCGTGGAAAGATGCGGCAAGTCTCAGCTTTATTTGTTCCTTTGTATTAATTTTCCATTGTATAAAGTAAGTAAGCCACACACATTTGATCAACAGTATCAACAATACAGCTGTGGATCATTGTTGAATAATACACACATTCCAGATAATAAATTTTGTTTTTTATAAAGCGATATAGTGTGAAACAGTGTATGCTGAGTTGTGAAATAAATGGCAAAAGTGTGTCCAATCCACAATTTCAAGGCTTTATAAATCCCTTTCAGCTTACTGTCAAACTCTCTCTCTCGCTCAGGCTAAAGATGATGAGAAACGGTTATAACGTTAATAATATTGTTGTTGTAATAATGGGGAGAGAAAAGATAAAAATGAAATATTGTGAGTTTATTTGTAGTAGAGTAAAAAAACTGCGGTGCGGTGCTCACAAGTGTCCGAAGAAATCTCTCTATTTTTTCATCATTATAACTCAATGTGTGGTTAGGGCTTGACCTTTTAATATTTTTTTCATTTTTAAAGTATCCATTCAAAGTTTAAGTGTATACTATTGGTTATCATTATCGTCATTGCATCAAAAAATTTTACACTAAATCATCAGATCACAAAACGCCTTTGTTTGCTCTGCGTTAGTATCAAGTATTGCTTTGAACAGTGTTTTTCTTGATTCCTGTTGTTATATTGTTTCCTTTGATATTTTGACAGAGATTTTATGTATTCATCGGTCTGCATGTACGATAAACAGACAAGTGTTATATATCTGTGCTGTAAATGTAGACTAAACGTTTAAAAGAATTTGAATTTATAAATTGAAACCTTCCGTGTATTTTTTGCAGAAAAACTTTATGACATTTCAAAATAATTTCCTAACGTGTTGTATTGTTGTATAACGTATTAAATTTATTCTGAATTTATTTATGCATACACTTTCACCAAACACAGCATACGTATATGATGACTCATGAGACGGTAAGTTAAGCGATGATGATGGGAAGATTGTCATACAAAGTTTCTCACAGATATTTTTTTTGTATTGCAATTCGATCTCATAAGTTTTTGCAAATAAATCAATAAACAAGCCACGTTATCGTATTACATTCACGTTGTGTTGTGACATGCGAGTCATTGACATGCATTCAATATTGTTGACATTTCATGCATGTTTTCTTGTCGTGAGAAATGGAACACTCTTTCACGAGACGACAAAAAAATCACCAACTCCTTTAATAAATTCGACATTTAGTAGTAAGTCAGCCAACAATGTGCACTTATTTAATGTCATTCCACCAAAATGTATTATTCGTCGATAGTCATATTGTCTAAGGGCATTTCAAAGTATCTAGCAAAAGACTGACAAGTTGTGGTATTTTATTGTTGGGGATATTGAACATGTTTCATTATTTGCTTTAGATTTCAGATCACAGGAAACGTGCTTTTTCCATCGGAGGAGAGCGTGTGGTCGGTCGGTGATGGCGATGATGATGCTGTTGACTTGACTCCGTTGATACGACGTGCTTGCGCTGCGCTCTCTTGTGCTTACTCTTCATTCATTGACATGTGCCACACAATGAACAATGCAAAGTGACAGACTGTTTTGATACGAGTTTTATTTTATAGCAAGATCTTGATGTTTCTGACTTCAAAAGGCTAATGTTGGGATAATTTTAGAATACGTAAATTCTCTTGATAGAGTGATGCGCGGATTAAGAATGGCAAACAAGATGAGAAAGGGTTCCAGAAACTTTTTATCGTTATCTTTAACCACAAAATTGCGCGTTTCTTTTATATTTAACTTGAAGAAAAAAAGTTGATTTTATAACGTAAAAAGTTTAGGGCATGTCATTTCAAGGTTTTTTTCTGATAAGGGTTCGTTTGTTACTATTCTTTCGAAATGTGTCAATTACAAGGAACCGAGACCATTTTCAATTTTAGGTGAAAGGAATACTAAGCGGACTGCTTTTTGTAACATGCTCTATGTGCATATTTTCATAGTTTTGCAAGAGAAAGCAATCACATCAAACCTCACTTATCACTCAATCAATAACTTCACTTTAATCGAAACCGTCCAAAAACGTTTTACTGAAAGTGTAACAAAAGTATGAATACAGTATAATATTTGTACAAAAATGCGAAGTTGTTTTTTTCTATTTTATCACCACAGTTCAATAAATCATTGTTCAAGGAAACTCAATTGAAATCAGACTTTCACATCGTATGTCAACTTAGGAGACGTTTTTATAGAAAAATATTTGCTTCATCCGTGCTTTGTAAGATGTTTTCCTTGATGTGTACTGTGTGTATTTTTTCTGATGTCACATTACTGACATGATTTGCTTACAGAGTGCACGGTTTATTCTGAAAAGGTGACTTCGGTCATTCCTTCAGCGTTCAAGTTTATAAAAATCGTGTGGTTTGATAGATCTTCTGATGTGCTATTAAATATTGAGGAGCCCACATAAAGGATCATGTAATATAGAGTTCCGTAAACAATCAAAAATTTTCGTGACTTGACTAGGTTTCAAATGATGACATTGTCTCAGCCTGTCATTTTAGCAAGTAGAATACAAGGAACGGTCGGTGCTTACTATGAGCTTTTTAAAAGTCACCAAACTGTCCGATATCTAAGGTAAATCGGACGTGTAGGCTGGAGAACATTGGGCACAAAAAGATGAATCCTGACAAGGACGAGCGTATAGGAGGACAATTGTGGAATACGAAATTTGACGTAATTTCAGAACAAAGTAAGCCGATTCTATTCCTTTTTCAATTTCCTACAAAAAAAAACACAAAGGAACGAGAGGTTACATTAAATATTTTCTAGTCTCTTTTGATGCAACCACATTTGTCAACTTGAAGTAAATTATTTTAAAACACACTTTATCCTCTTTCTGAAGTGAAACACAAGTGGAAAAAAATGTTTCAGATTACCCTTAAAAGTTTTATGCTCAAGTGATGGAGAAAATGTACTTTCCTACGAGGCGACTTGAGACACTGATTGTTTGGAGAATGGAGAAAATGTTTCTTGGTGGTGGTGATGGTTGGGATAGTCGATTGTATTAGTAAAGGTATGTATTTTAACAATCGCCAGCAAGGAAGCACCAACAAGTGGCACGTAGGGTTGCCGGAGTGTAACTAAAAGGGTTTCGAAGTCTTCTCATTGTTCAAAGTGGACAAGTCACTTCATATTTTTTACAGAGATTCATGCTTTAACAAAATGAGTAGAACTAGTCAACATACATACATGAGCCATGAGCCTCACTCACCTCATCTCCCATATTCATATTTGTTGTTATCATCTTCTTCTTCTGCATCTTCATCTCCTCTACTCACTGGTCATCAAACACTTGCTAGTTTTAACATTGTTGTGTATAGGATTGCTTGCTGCACTGAGATTATTGTAATGATGATGACGAGTTCTGCAAGAGGCGAGTGGTAAATTGAATAAAAAAGCAGAAGGACGACCAAGGCAGCCCAACGCAATGAAACGAAAAGGTAGACAAAAACGATACAAGAAGTCAGTAGAGATAGTAGTGAGACAATCTTGGTACCAAGCTTATGATGAATATGTTGATGATGACTGGGTTTGCAGGTACCATACGTCCGTTTTGAGTAGGCAAAAGAGCAGGTAAATAAGCATGAACTGATAGAAAAGAATCAGTAGGTGGATATGAAATCAGGAATTAAAAATATATTCGAATTTAAACATACACTGTTTTTATATTGTTTTAAGAGCAAACAATAAGTACCACCGCGAAAAATTGTTTTCGGTGTAATTAACACAAACACATATTAACCAAATTATCTGACCAAGAATAAACTCACAGAGAATTATAATTTTTTTTTGGAAAATGGGGAAAGATGCATTTAACTTTTCCTTTTCGTTCCCTATTCCTAGCGAAGGATTAAAAGTAACAGGTAGGTATGCTCGTGTACAATGTATTTGCGCTGTGATCATTAATGTGTAAGAATAGCTAGTAGCCATTTTGTACCTCAGACATAAGCTCAGTCTTGGAACCTAAGGTGGAATGAAATACCCAATGTTTTGTGCAAGTGTCTAAGTGGATGTTCAATGATGATTCAGAAAACATGCCAATATAGTTATTTTATGATCCCTTTGTTTCTGGAAATATATACGTGTAATGCATATAAACAAAAGAATATTTTATAATACTTGACTTTGTAAGCTCCTCAGCCACCTAAAAGAACGAAAAATAGGGGATTATTCAGTTCATCCATGCGTATTTTCTAAGTTGATTCATCTGTAGAAATCATTTAGGTAGAAGAAAAAATTGTAAACCTGGAATCAAAAACTATAGCTTATGCAGTGCTCATCTACGCTTTAGACGGAGAAAGATACTTGTAAAAATATTTTGATAGCTAGAATACCAGTAGCTAATCCCAAGTAAATTCGAAGAAGTCAAACAGCTTCTGACTTTCTGAGTGCGAAATTTAATACGTATACATGTGTATATGTTGCCTGGAATGCATAAAGTTTTCGTATGGAACCTTGCAACTAAAAATTAATGCTGGTATGATTGTGTCATATAAAACGTGATACGTGATTATATTTTATTTTGTCTGATTCATACTTTGCCTTTTAGTGGAACAGGAATCAATTACACTGAACTAGCGATTTTTCAGAGAACAGAGAGCTTGAGGGAAATTAAACTCTTTATTTATTTACATAAAGAAATTAAATATTTGACTTCACTATTTAGTTTTGGATACCACAAGTTGTAATGAATGAAAATTTGACAAGGCACGCTGGAAATGAACCATTGCCTCTTTCCCGTGCACTGTTGGGTCGTAGTGATGCAAATCTTCAATCATTTTATTGAAATCGCTTTCCGTCGCTTCAATAGTGGTTGACTAAAGGGTTAGAAAAATTTAGAAAAAACAGTGACATTTGATTAAATAACGTATACTTTGCAAACTTTCACTCTTTATGATGCAGGCATAAAATCAAAGTTTTTCGTTTAATTCATCGAAATTCATGAAATGGCGAACACTTACCGTTATGCTCATGACGTTATTTGAAACATTTGGACTTTCATCAAGGCTGCTTAATGCTATTTTGGTAAGCTGATCCTCCAAAGTATTCTGTATTTTTAGAGATGTCATTCTGGATCGGGAAAAACGGCAAGTGTTCACTGCAGAGGCTGCATCCATCTTCTCCACTTCCACTATCATTGCGTTGGTCATTGCTTTGTTAAATTTGTCAAGATGCTCTCTTGTACTTTCCGTCAATGAATGTGCACTCTGATGAACTGGGAAGTTATTCTCTTCCTTTTCAGCTACAGATTCACCGAAAAATTCGGGCTGATTGATATCCACGAACGCTCCACGTATGAAACGAGCAGGATTTCCGCTGTCCAGTATTCTGTTGAAAAGGTTCATATATGTTATTATACAAAAGTATATACAATTCGAACTGATTCATGTAATTATTACTGGTTAGCTTGAAAGTAATATCGTAGACCTTAAATGTACACTTACACAACACAGTTGCAAATCTTGAGACTTGCCATTGCCACTACTAATGAAACTCGCGTGAAGATTTTCATTTTGATCGTTCGGTTAGGAATTTTAGATTTCCAAGTGAAGGGAAGATTTTGAAGTAAGTTGTAATGATGATCACGAAAAATTTCTTGTTGAAGAGATAGCAGACATACCTATTTACTGTTCACGTATAATGATGGATACTGCAGCAATGAAATGTATCGTACAAGCTATTTGGCTTTTTATAATGTGCATGCACAAGTCAAGTTTTATGTGATCAAATGATTTCAAAATGCATGATATGTAGTTTTACTGACATTGATCCATATAATTCGCAATTGTGTCGCAATCGAATAAAGAATCCATGCTTGGTACTTTCCCCTTTGATTGAAGATTTTATTTAATAATAGTAAGAAGCCTATTTTGTTTCATTTACACTGTAGGTCAACATTAATAACCTTATATACACTTAACGATGGCATGCAAGATATTTTTATGACGTACCCAGTGCAGCTTCTAAAACATAAACTTGGGGACATTAAAAGAAGAAAACAATTGTGTATATATTGTTAGCCTTGATAACTTAATAATTCTGTCGATGATGCTGTCTCTTCGCACTACAAATTACTTTTTAATAAGGGCATATTCTAAATGAATACATTTAGCTCCATCATAATAGTTAAAATTAAAAACACTGACCATGCAAATATCTGTACTTATTCTGTAAGCCAGCGCATTCCAAAATATCAAAAATTCGTGTTTTAGAGTTATAACGTAATCAGTCCAAAATGTTTTCGCAGAACGACTCTAAAATTCCTTGAATACTGAAATGGCGTATGATTTCTCGTACAAAACAAATTATTTCAATAACAATGTATTTGAAGAGAATATATTTATGTCTTGAGTTGAATACGTAGTTACTGCATAAGTGTATGAGTATAATTACTTACAATATTTTGTAAAAACTGGTTTACAGAGAAGTACAAATAAATTTTAAAAATGTACAATTGTAAAATTATTACCGGCGACTCCATCAAGTACCTTGAGTTTTTGTTTGTTCTTAGCCTTGTGACTCATCTTCGTCAATAACTGTCCCAAAACCACGCATTTCTGAGATTTTTTTTCCACATGTGATAATCTCGTATTAGTTGCCGATATAGGGTTGCTAAACAAGTAGGTAATCGTGAACATCATATACCTGCAAAATAATTTATTACCTGTAGAATAACGAGTTGCGTCTGTCGGGGTGCGTGCCCACATTCAACTGCACAGCAGAATGAGTAACATGATTTGATTATGCATGTTACACAGCAAAAGTCACAACCACACGTACTTTTGTCAGTTACTCGTTCGTGTTTTCAATAATGAACAAGTTATATAAAAACCTGGATTTTAGCCAGTCTCTCAAACGATTCAAGTCGCCAAACACTTCATTTTTGACATTTGCCCCAAAGGCTTCAATGCATGACTCAAAGGTGTTGAGTGGGTAGTAAAAAAAGAGTATGAAAGTATGTAAACCTTTACAACAATGATGGGACCTATCTTAATCCTGAAAGACCGTTATTATAGAATTAACAAAATTCACTAAAACAAAATAAAAATGTTAAATTAAGTACACATTTGTTTCTTAAACAACAACATTGTACAACATTTAAGGATCTGATATTGGTCATTCTGCATTTACATGCATAAAATTGAATGCACGTTTAAATTATCGAGTGCTGTTCATACTTCGAATGATGATGAAGAAAGGCAGTAGTAACAAAGCGTAAAATCTATAATCACTATAATGCTGCGACCTATCGTCATTTTTCTGAATGCGAACAGGGAAACCAACAAAGAGGCACAACCATGAGCAAAATGATCGTTCACGTTAGCGTCATGTATGCATGTTATTGCTGGCTTCTCATATATTTTCTTGAACTGGTGTTTTTCATGCAGATAGGAAGGAGCCCGTGAACTAGCGTAAATGGTGAATGTACCTACACACTGGCTGAGTAAACTGAAGAGCGTACATTAGTGTAGAAAGAACGAACCAGAATAAAATTTAGAGATGCTAGAATAGTATACAAAAATACAAATTGTGGTATCCATTTAGTGAATATAATATGACGCATCTTAGTGTGCTCCAGGTATTTAAAAAAAAAAATTCTCAGCAGCTAATTGCTTACTTGACACGCAAAGATTGATTGTTGCTTTTGCTTTTACCATACATATTTCATATTTTGTTGTTTTGAAATCGCAATCTATTGAACTAAATCATTCAGAGAATCAGAATAGCATGCTGCAGCGTTGTTAATCGTAACAAAAATATGATTACTCTGATGCAGATGTAAATAAAGTTTAACATGAGCTCACACTTACACTAGAGTAGTGAATCAGTGAAATTCAAGCTTTAGATATTCAATATTAGAAGGCGTCAAAAAGTTAGTACACGTATTCGTCATGCGAAAACAAAATTCGTAAGATTTTCATTCATTCATATTTTTTGTTGAAGAAATCGCCCACGATCTACCCGTCACTAGTATGAATATGCAGGGTTGTATAAATATGTCTGTTTTTTAAACATAAGATCTGGATAAAAGAATGAATGAAAGATTTTTGTGGTACTTCCTGCCAAGCCTTATTTTTAAATCACGCTAGGTCTAGGTCGCAATGCTGACTCATTTTTATTACTTGACTGTATTTGGAAAATTCGACAAAAGATTGAACTAATTCTGTTCTCGTGCAAGAAAAATACGCTCATTGACTCATTACCGATGTGGATATTTCAACACTTACTTTCCGAGTTGATTTTTGATTCTACATAGTATTCACTACTCACAACACATATTCATTGATTTCATTACCGAACACAGTACTTAACCCAGTTATCAACCTAACGTTATATTCAACTCAATGGCAGCTCAAGTAAAATTTGCAAACATTAATGATCTGCGAAAGTTAGCAAAAAAACAGGCACCGATTTTGTTTTGGCTATCTTCAGGGCTACTATTATTCATTCTTACACCAAAAGACCATAAAAAAGCCATAATTTGCTCATTATCAATGTGCACCTTTATTAGCTGACTAGTTATCCTCACCCTAATGTTATGTGGTTATAAGAATGAGTAAACTCGAATACTCGAATCTGCTACATTATCTGATACTACATGCTTGACTGCAAAAGCACCATAATAAAATGCAAAAAAAAAATCTTTTTGCTAATCACCCTTTCCATCACATGTCCTGTGGCAAAAATATGTCATCGCATTCAAGAAAATCATCTTGGCTTCATGATGATGATTACCATTATTACGGAGTATGGTACTGTAAAGCTAAGTTAAGTTAACAATTACTTCAAGCTAAGGGAAATTACTAACTTGGGTGCTTGAAAACTTAATATCCCTTTCTTGTGTTTCCAGGCATTGTAAATTGTCGACTCAGCAGTTAGGCTGGGTTGATGCATTGCACTGCTATTTAGAAAGGAGATGAGCCATTAGTAGACTACAAATGGATGATGACGTGATGTTTTTATGTAATTTTTACTGTGTCAGCTTAAAAAATACATCAGTAATCATCCTTATTACTGATAATTGAAAATAACGACCGGGAAGGAACCTTTAAAAACAATGCAACTTAAGCACGAAAAGTGACATAAAATGATGATTTTTGTATATATTCTCATTTAACGAAAAGGCCTTTGGATGTTTGTTTGTTTGACTGTGTGGGTGGATGATTTATTGTCTCAACGGCGATCTTTTTTGCATTCATGACAGCGGTCAGTTGGGCAGGGTTTTGTAGAAATAGTTGTGCAATATAATGACTGTGATTGTACATCCTCAGATTAGATTAAAGAACGGTAACAGCTAATTCTCTACAATAAGCTTTATTTTAGTCTGGTGGATGAGCAAATCATTTGAATAAAATTATTTAAGTATGTCACATATCATACAACACACAGTGCGTACATGGATAGCGTGGGTGGAAGTACTATCTTCCTCCCCTAACTCAAATCGTATAGAGTTTGGTTATATGGTAGATGAACCAGTGTGTCATCAAAAGGCGATTCGTTTTAAAATAAAATGAAGAATTTCGACAGGTGGATTGGGGATTGGAAAGTGAAACATCTAATTTAACGAGGTCTATCAGCCACCGAAAACAAATCCAGATTTGACACTATAAAACAGTGCAAATATGATAGGTAATCATTAAGCTTTAAGCTAGTTACTTGCTAAAAACTGGATTAATATAAAAAAGTATTGGAAATGCGTCAGCCTATGGTCATTTCTTAAAAATGGATGCTTGGAGAGATATGAAAACCTAAAAAGCTTAAAAATAACTGACGTGACTTGCTCTATATTGCTTTGTTGATGATTAATCATCGAATATGAGGAACTTTACTATTATGTACATGCCTTAAATAAAATATGTAGCTTGCTCGGATTTCTCAAGAGTGATGAAAAGATAAGCACAAAAGACAATGACACGGCCAGAGCTCCACTGAGTTGACTTTTGCTTAAAATGAAT
>JAQIWN010001662.1:0-19291 GCA_034699025.1 Entomobrya cf. arborea Gr-Col-00668
TGAACAATTGATTTGGAATAGTACTCCATGAAAATATGTAGATTAGCCATTTTATACTACTTTTCCAAGTTTATCGTATATAATATTTTGCCAATTTAAAATAAAAAACTTTTCCACTAAAATCCCGTGTGATACGTTATTCCAATTTTTTCCCCTAAAAACCTCATTGTTTCAATTTTAGGAACTCTAAGTGTAGGTCAATATGCATAATTTTAGTCAAGTCTAACATTACCCCTTACCTCACATGGTTTTCGGTTTTCACCAGAGTAATGTTTACGAAGTTCTGGTATAAATAGATACTCCATGAAATACTTATACAATTCTAGCACTTAGCAAAGATAACAATGGAATGAAATTCGAAATATGAACAAAATTGAAACGTGCTTCATTTTGAAACAGAAAATACATCAAAGCCAAATAACTTTTTTACATATAATATGAACATCTTTAATTTTACAGACACTCATTAAGACGGTTTACATACAAGTATTCCATTTGATTTATACACGACATGTTTTATGCAAACAACGTAAACGTACATTAGCAAAGTAAACGAAAAATACACTATAAAAGCAATAGTGGTCTTGATTCTTGATAATAATTATTGAATTATGCCATGCTTTCACTCAATTTACTCGAAGGAGTGAATATTCAATTCAAAAGATACAAAAAACAACCAACCAAAAATGTAACAAAACAAAATTACATTAGTATGTTTAAATTGATAATGGTAAATGCATACCTGACCGAGGATCGAGATTAATTATCATTTCATTACAGATTTACTCATTATGAATGATATTTTTTAAGTCAATTTTTTCTTATTTTGATGTCTTCCTTAAGTCTATAACTCTCTGATGAAAAAACTTTAAAAGATAAAAATAACAGATAAGCTTTAAGTATACGTAAAGGTTCTTTACTACATGTAATTAAAGGTGTAAAGTGCTGTCAACCTATCTATTGAATAATTTTTACAAATAAATGAAATGCTAACATACACACTAAAAATCCATTCACACTTTTAAATTGCCACACAATATACCGATATAATATATATTTTTCAATACTACAACTACTTTACTAGAACTAGAACATAATAAGATGGTAATTATATAGCAAACATTATGACGAAAACGTAACCGAAAAAAAATCGCAAATAGTAACTTTATAGCCAATTAAATCTGATAATGATCCGTGTTTTAGTTAATTCAATAACTAATATCATTTTGTACGAAAACTGAAAAAGGAATCATGGGGCGGTATCAAGGAGTAATGTAAACGTCTGTGGCAGATATCTCAACTTCCTCAACAGGAGCTGTGGGAGACCCAGGAGATGGTGTCAAGTCATTACGATCATCTTCATCTGCAAACAGATGATCCCCTTCAAGCCGTCGAATGGCTTCCACAATAGATTCTAAATTGTTCCTGCTCACTGTGCGACATCGTGGCGTCTCGTCATGGACAATAACTCCGGGCGTTGTAGGGCAAATGTTACTCATTTTACCTGCATATTGTTCCTGTGCATATCTAGCAGATTCTGTTAAAGACTGGTTCTGTAATTGAAGATTCCGTATCTGAGTTTCCAAGTTTCGCCTGTGCAACCTTTCGTTCTCGAGACTTAATCGAAGACGCTTAGTCTCTTCCCGAAGCTCTGTTACTTCTGATTGCAAATCTTCCCCACTACCGCTATGCTCTGAATACAAACTGGCGACACCCTCATCGTCCACATTCTCGATTTGTGCAGTTGATGCTTTCCTTTTCCTCCTGTTCCCAGTTCCGGGCTCTTGTTTGACAATTGGTACAGCATGATCATTTGTGGAGACAACAAACACTTCTCGTGAGAAAACAGGATTCTCGTCAGGTTTCACTACCCCTCCCCCAGCTGCCATTTTCTCTAACTGAGCATTCCTCATGATCAATTGAGATTTCTCATCGAGAAGATGCTGAATGTACGTAACTGTTTTCTGTAGAATGGCTGCCTTGCTCAGTTTCTGCTCTTCGCTGCAGGCTAGAAATCCACGAAGAGCCTCAAACCCGTTGTTAATACCTTGCATACGCCGCCGCTCATTAGAATTAGCAATGAGGCGTCTGTGCCGCCTGACTTCTTCAGTTTCGGGCTCCATTTTATCACCCTTCATGTGGTCTGACAAGCCCGACAGGCTTAGAGTGTCGGAGTCCACCAAATCCATACTGTCCATCATTAGGTCCGCCAGTTTAACGACTGTCGTTTAAAATGCACAAACAACTTTCCCTTTCCAAGGAAAAGCGTAGGTTCTCTGTCAGCGTACTCTGTTAAACAACACAGACGACATCCAATTTTATGCAGATTACTATTTTACATAATAAAATTCTTCCGCAATCATTAATTTACCAAAAATTAAAATTCTGAAAATTAAACATTCACATCTATCCGATCCATAATTACTCCAAACTCACTAACACAAGAGGATTCTCACCTGTTTCTATAAAAAAATTCGTACTTCTCTTCCTTCACCTCCTCACAGCTGACTGCCTTGCACCGCCAACTTCCCCTTAAAACCCAACAATAAAACAGGTGACGCCGAAAAACAATTACTAATCAGCGTTGACCCCCAAGTTTCAAACAACTTCACCTCACAATAACTTTTCAGATCTCTCCCAGTTCAATTATTTTCCCAAATCAAAAAGTTTTTACGCATGTATATATCTGGAAATCATCTGACCGCTAGCTTTATGTCCTCCTTCACTTTTTTTCTTAATCACTTTCATATCACTTGCTTCAACTAACAACCTTAACAAATAGCCTTGTCACCACTGCAAATCCCCCACAAAACTTTTTAATTAACCTCAAAATTAACAGTTATAGTGGTAAACTACCAAAAACTGCAATTTAGTCCAGCGAGAGCGAGAAAAGCTAGAAACATCGCATTTCAAACCAGATGAGAGTCGTCTCCTTCCCTAACAAAATAGGTTGCTTGCTTATCCTGTCCCATGTATGTATACACAAAAAAATGATGCTACCAAAACCAAACCATTATACGACACGGCACACCAGCGCACGGCACCAATTTTTCTTTTATCCGGATAGCTTTTTTGTGAATTATAATATACGCAATGTATATATACGAACCAAGTTATATAGCCAAAAAAACACCACACACAAAAGAATGCAGAGAGAAGAGACGGCTTTTTCGTATCTGTTTTTTTTCGTCTTTACATCATCATGTTTGTGTTTGTGCCTTTTCTAGAGACGCGGCAGCACGGTCAAGGATGATGCTCTACACAACAAACACGCTCAGCCAGCAGCACCCTCATCGTCAGATGCTCAACTTCTTTGTAAAGCCATAACAGAGTACAGCTGCTTCCTCCATCTTCAAATTAACCCAGTCATCAAACACAGCTGCGGCACATCTGATTTTTACTCTATGCTTTTTGGGATGAATAAGAGTAGGGGAGAGTTTTATGGGGGTAAGGTGAGAAGCCGAACTATCATCTGATACACAGCAAGCGTGTTTGTGTTGTTGTGTTTGGTGAGTGTGTAGGCAGAGTAGAATAGTGAGTGGAGGCACACACCGACCGCAACTCCACAAATACTAGACTGTAGACAAGGCAAAGAAAACGTTATCGGCTTGCGCTTGGTTCTGTTTTTATGGTCTTGTCGTCTGACTCAACGTGATCTTCTAGAACATCGAACAGTATGGATTTCAACCTTATGAGATGGCTTTAACATGAATGATAATGATGAACGAAGCTAAAATGTTTGGTGAGCGTTAGATTTTTAACGCTTTTTTACATTGATTTTATTTCCAAAGAATTTATACGTCGACTGCAAAGCGCAATCACAAAATAATACACAGTAAATGGGGCAATTTCCTGGCATACCAAAATACATGAGGTATGAACGGTATAAGACTAATTGAATGAAAATATAAAATGACATACATTACAAAATAGGTGTCATTTAACACTATACGAATCAATACAATGGATCTATGCTTCCGGAATTCCGTTCTATCTTGAGTAAGAAATTAGAATAATCAAAGGATTAAGATTGCTGATCATGTGCAAACAAATAGTTAAATGAAAAATAAAATAGAATTTTAAGTGTCAGTTGTATACAATCAAAAACTGCCAAAAACATTCGCTGAAGATCAAAAATTTCAAATACGATAATGGTAAATTATTAATGATATCATGAAACTATACAGATAAAGATAGACAGACAAATTAATAAACTTAGGTTATGTTGTGAAACGTAAAATTAAATTCTTTAACAGAATATAAATATACATATAAAATTACACATTCAAGGCATCAGTGAAAATGCATTTTTTCTTGCAACCACGTCAAACCCATTTGGCAGTTCAAATGCTGGTCATTCATATAAGTCCTACTTACATCTTCACGCAGACCACAATCAATCATTCTAAAGAAAAATTGTGACAAGTAGTTCTTAATTTATTAAATTAGACTATACAGTAACGTAAGCTAAGCTTAACAGGCATTTAAGTGTAAATACGTTACGTTAATTTTTATTGAAGGCGTGTTATTATTTTGTATGCATCTTAATTACTAATTACACACTAATTCATATAAATAATCCTGGCAACTTTTTTTTTATATAGATGCGTTCAAAAGCGGTAAAAATATTTAAGTAATACTTCAAACTTTTTACAGTACAAAATATTTATAGGAGGGTCTGCTCCTTTTCCCTTTCCATTAAACCGTATCACTAGAATTTCAAATGCTTCATGCTCAGGTCACCGGTCACCTCTACCAAGCGCGTTTAAAAGTCAGCATCCAATGTGAAAACCATTTCGTCTTTCCTGGACATAACTCCAGCCTTTTGGTATTCACCCACCTTTTTCTCAAAGAAATTCGTTTTACCCTCCAATGAAATGTGTTCCATAAAGTCGAACGGATTTTCCACCTTGTACACCTGGAATAAACAATAATACAGAAATGGTGTAATTAGTAGAAAATTGGACATTGACTAGAATAGATTGATTGATCAACTTTACTAAAATACTTAATGATCAATATCAAGCTTACCTTCTCGCAGCCGAGTTCAATTAATAAGCGATCTGCGACAAATTCGATGTAGCGTCTCATCAGAGTGCAGTTCATTCCAATCATCGCAACCGGAAGGGCTTCCGTCAAAAATTCTTGCTCTATTGCGACAGCATCCTTGATGATATCCACAACACGACTTTTCTCAGGTTTGTTGACTACGTGCTTGAACATGAGGCATGCGAAGTCACAGTGAAGACCCTAAAAGTATTAATTATAGAGTATGGTTAGGGTTAGGATCTAATTACAAATTATATTTCATTCATCTTGCATTTCTTAAATCAATAGACATTAAATATAAATATGTGTAAAATCAAACCTCATCACGAGAAATCAGCTCATTGCTGAAAGTCAATCCCGGCATCAGCCCCCTCTTCTTCAGCCAAAAGATTGATGCGAAGCTTCCAGAAAAGAAAATTCCCTCGACTGCGGCAAAAGCAATCACACGCTCAGCAAATGTTGAGTTCTTATCAGCAATCCAAGAAAGTGCCCAATCTGCCTTCTTCTTTACGCAAGGCATTGTTTCGACCGCATTGAATAGATAATCCCTTAAACAATCAAATCAAGCATCACAAGTTAATACACAATGAAAGAATATTTTTAATTTCTATTCGTAAGCAAAATACTTTTTTACCTCTCTGCTGAATCTTTGATGTATGTATCGATCAGTAAAGAATACATTTCAGAATGGACATTCTCCATTGCTATCTGGAATCCGTAAAAGCACCGCGCTTCAGTGACCTGAACTTCCTGGCTAAATCGTTCCACCAAGTTTTCATTCACAATTCCATCAGATGCCGCAAAGAATGCTAAAACATGAGAGATGAATTTCTTCTCATCAGGCTTTAGCTTGTTCTCCCAATCGGAAGTATCCTAACGTAACAAAATATTTCAAGATAATGAAATACACATATTTTCTGAAAATTACATTACACAGTAAAATGCATGTGTCCATACCTTTGACAGATCAACCTCCTCCACTGTCCAAAAGGATGCCTCCGCCTTCTTGTAGAATGTCCAGATGTCATGATACTGGATTGGGAAAATTACAAACCTCCTCGGATTCTCCCGAAGAAGGGGTTCATCATCAATGGCTTTCTGTCTTTTGGCTTCAACAGCTTTAACGGAATCGTCATTCAGTCCCACCAACGCCTGCAAACACAATTAAATTGACAATGAGCAACATTCTAGAAGCCCATGCACCACGACCACACCACTCCAAATTCTGTTCCGTTATTCGTTACGCTCTTTACTTGTTGAATGAATTACAGTTGCATTTTAACTTACTTTCACCGGACGATCAGCCTTCACAGAAACATTATGATCCTTCAAAGGAGTACGCGGCTTGGTTGGCGTCGTAGGGTTCACATTTTCATTGGAGATGTTCAAGTCTTCAATCTGGTTCTTAATCATTGTCACTTTGGAATCCATACTTCTATGGCAAATTTTTGTAATGCTGTCACTTAAAATCTTCAAAACTTGTCTCGTTTAATTTGATTTCGTCAACAGTCAATCAACACTTAGGCCCACATCAACAAAATATACTTCACACGTTTAAATCGTCGATAAGTCAAACAGTTCAGAAAACAGATGTAATCCTTTTGGAGAGCAGAATGCTTCTGATCAAAAATTTGGTCCAGTAGAACCAAATCCAAAGAATCGGTTACGTTTTTCTTTTTACCTGTTCAAACTTGTCTAAAAACTTGATAGGGTTTCTTTACGTGTTAAAGGTACATAAGACATGAGAGTCGAGTGTTGTTTGTAAACTAAACTGAAGAAAGGATCATAATCACGAAAAGGGAAAAAGGCCTTTACCCAACCAATCCATCATTCCCACCAATAAATAGAAAAATTTACATTTTATACAAAGTCGCCATACTTTTCCATATCCAGAAGAAGTACAACAATGAGTCACTTTGCCTGGTTCTGGCTCCTATTCTCCTGTCTCCTCCTCCATCAAAGCACTTGTACAAGTCGGATTTCCTTATTGTTACAATCATCTTCCATACAAATACAAATACATGGAAATTCTTCAACAAAGACCTATATTAATGAGCGGCCGAATAAAATAGCGGTCAAAAAATTGGAGGGAGCCTCTTCTTCAGCACTTCAGCCTCTGTTCTGTCTAAACTGAAGAGGATGTCGACCTTCTTCTACTGCTGAACTCCTTTTTTTATATTTGCCATAAGCCAACATTCGTCAACGTTTGTTTCAATAGGTTTCACAGAGTTTTTTCTCAGACCACAGAGATTCCGTCAGTCAGACAGACAGATTCACTTTAATATGTAGGTATTCAGAGTTTAGTATGTAGGATAGAGTGTAAAACTTGCCTAGCACATTTTACATTACTTCATACCATGTTTTAGGTGTACGTGGTTCTCATTCTCGCCTTCTGTCTGTTCGATTCGATGTTCCTCAAATAAATATTAGCACCTACATCCTCTCCTGCAAACAGAAACGGCTCGACTCACTCAGGCTCGTTTTCATTTCATTTTTCAAGACAAAGATAACCAGCAAGGGAGAAATTTTCTGTGCAATCTTTTGCATATTTATGCCTAAATGCAATGTGAATATTTTTTTATGAATGTTGGCTGGGTTGGATGGCAATTTAGAGTTTAGAGAGGGGAAGAGTAGAGTAGTCGATTCGATTGGCTAGACTTGCAGATTAGGTAGGTACATCGTCAACTCATCATCATCACCATCATCCTCCGCACCGCAGTTGAGATAAATTTCAAATCATTCATGCATAATAATTATGTATATGTAGGTATATAATGTATTTTGTATTTATCGGACAAAATTTTTGTGCATTACATCATCATTACCTCAAGCATTCTGTCTAAAATTTAGTATTATGTTCTATAGTCATATTCCTCCGTGTATGGGTAGTATGCTGAGGAATAAAATTGTATTCAGTTACAAAGATGCATATAATTTGAAATTTTATTCTAAATTGTACAACCACGAAATTACTGACTGACTTTCCATCTTTTGGTCTCACTTTTATGCGTCCAATTCATCATTACATATATGTATCATCAGTTCATTTTGATCGAATGAAACAACTTCAAAATCAAAACCCATCTTTTAGTACTTGAACATGAACAAACTTTCTTTAATAGAAACCTCTAAAATCCTTTATCCGTTCATTAAACAATTTAAAGCTATTAAAACATTGCTTATTTATTACTGGATACATGACTAACTGGACGTACTTAACATGAGAGAAAATGAGAGAACCCCAAAGTGACGCCTGCAATGCAATACACGAAACATATATTCTGCTCAAACAGAATAATTGTCGCTGGGGTTGAAATTCAATTAGGTGATCTTCAACCGCACAAACATATGCAAACTTCTTTGTTTGTATTTTTTAAATATCTAAATATTAAACTTTCGATTAAATATCGAGATAAAGAAAGTTTATTTCCGCATTCACATTTGCTGATTTTTGTCATTGTTGTTGTGAACTTTTGGTATCGAAATGTGAAATGGTGTCTTCAGACAGAATGCATTTTTGTAGTTTTCCAATATAATGCAATATTAGACCACTTGAATTTACTCAATTTATGTAAATTAAGTTTAAATAACGTATTATGAATAATTTATATTCGAAGAATTTTCAAATTCATCTACAAAGCTAGAATCCTAACACGGCAACTGATGTGCACGTTCGTGTGTCGTGATGATTCTGGAATATACTTACTTTACTTTCTTTAAAGGGAACCTATCCAGTTCGTTCACCACAAGAGATCTCATTGTGAAATTTCTGTATTCTGAATTAATTTTTGAATCTAATCATGTTTTCAAGTGGTGATACCTTTAGAAGGCGAAATAATTTGCACATTTTCCATTACATTTTGCCTTGCTACATTATGTGTAGCTAGTAGAATGGGACAGGGACTGTGACAGTACTCACCTTTTGCGTTCATAACACACACATACTATTTTTGCAATGATGACGTACTATAAAAAGTCAACCAGACAATGTAATGGGGCTATGTAAGAGTAAGCTAGGCAATGCAAGCACGGTTACGAATTGCGAACACCTAAAAGCAAAAGCTTAGCGACTGCAAAAAAATGGTGTACAAAAAACCAGACAGAGTAACAGTATTTATACCGATCAAAATAGTCTGCTCGAATCTTTAATCACAGAATTCACAGACTGACCTCTACAGCGCCGGCAGACATATCGCAACTTTGTAAAGGGTTGGGTTGAATTAATTCAGGGGGGCTGTAATCGAAGATGTCTGTGCTACTAAATATCATCATGAATTTTTAGTCGACATTGTAGCAGTATGCATCTTTAGACTTCACACTACACAGTCAAAGAAACCAGTATATCACCACAACTAACTCTTCACATTCATTCATGAGTAAAATGGTCCGATTTAAAAGTAAAACATAGGATAAAGTATAACCGCAACACTGGCTACAGACTAGTACAGACCAAATACGAGTTACTTCGTCGCGTTACTTTTTTCATACTGGGAAGAAATACAACGCATCATTTCCGAATTAAAAAGCGCCCATTCGTTTTTATTTAAAATTATAGATGTAGTTTTTGTAGATGTGAAATTATGCACTTTGCAAAATGTAGTAAGTCTGCGCCTGAGCTAAACTAGATAGACTGTGATTTCACATACCTACATGCATGGATTTCAACTCAACAAACAGTACAAAAGGATTGGCAATGTCAGAATGTCACTACTACCGGAGTAACATAAGATTGTATACCTATCTATGTAGTAGTATGCCTATAGATGTAGTTGGTGTGTCTAGTAGAAGTGAAGTTTCTTCAATAATATGAACTGAGAAAAAATTTAGATGGCAAAAGTTGTTTGGCTTCATGTATTAATATTTTGAAGAATCACTGCAAGAACTGATAACTGATTGATCTCTTTGTATTTTGCTCTGCCTACATGTTTTATGTGCATAAATGTTATGCTTTTATGAGGAATGAAATGGGAAACAAAGTAAGAAAGGAAGATGTGAAAGATTACATGATGAACAAGAGTAATGTTCGAATTCATGCTGGTTTGTGGTATGGTGGTGGTGGTAAGTTTTTACTTGTTGCATGTTGCATGCATTCACACACTCCCAACACTGAATTGCTTACCCAGTATTGAAGGCACAAAAGATAAGTTTGAATCTTATGATGAAAATGTTTCAAGGATTCATTTTAATTTTCTACTTTATTACGATGTGATGATACCCTTCTTTTCCAGTAGCTTTGATATGAGAATGCGATATGTTCTGGATTGGAATTTGGAAACGGAATGCGCCTGACAAAAGCAGTATTGGTGAAATGGTGAACCTAGTTTAAAAAGCCCTAAAATCTTACAAAGTATGTATGCATCAAAACAAAAGAAAGAGGTCAAGGATCCCTTTGTTTGCGTACAGTGTTTTTCAGTAAAAATATTCTAACTAATGATGAGAAGATTTCTAAAGAATTACAGAGAATGAAAAATAATTTTGGGGGAAGTTCTGTTTTACTTGTTTTTTAGATTCAAAAGTCTTTTATTAATTTAAAGCGCATGTACAAAATCCCAATTCAAATCCACCAGTACATTTAACACGAAGAGGTAGACGTTTTTCTAGTAGTTTTACCACGTATATATACATTGTTCATTTCACCCTTGACCCCAATCTAAATTAACGAGAAAATCAGGAAACCGTTGGACAAATCATCTTAGGCATGAAAATGAAAATTTATAATTAGACTAAGACTGGATTATAATTCTGAAAACGAAAATCGTATGCATTTACAATTATAATTAAGCAATATAATACGTATCGATCAAATTATCCCAGAAATTGTATTGATTACGTGCATCATATAATTCATGCAACATTATAGACTGATATTCTAATCTACTTCTCCGTTCTCGATACCAAATGTAAATCATTTCCAAGAAGAGAAATAATATTGACAATAGGAACCCAACAAAAAGTATTAGTTCGATAGTCAAAACATCAATCCAAGAGGCAGGTTCTATTGCACTTTCACGTTGATCCTTGGGGATACACTTTATGAAATTCTGAGTATTGTAACGATCTATATTCCGGTAAATGAAACCTCGTCCTTTGAGATATGCCAACCTTGAACGTAATATGCATGACTTACAAATTAGATAAACTTAACAAAGAAACCAAGCCAGTTTCGTAATACAAATTATACAGATTACTTACATGTAATTCAGGACTTCCTTAAACTGAGATTCCTTTTTCACAAGCATAGCGCTTTTAGAAGTATACGTCCCAGTGCTCAAAGATGAAACATGGTCACAAATAAATGAATTTGTGATATTTAAGAATGTTGCAGTTTTATAAAACATGTCAGCAGGAGACAGAAAAGCTGCCTTGCTGGATCGCAAGGTACTTCTTGACTTTCCTACAAAAAGATGAGACACTTCCGTAGCCGTTGATGCTGTTGTAACTTCTTGATTTAACGAATATGCCTTTATCATGCCCTGGAAGAATGATCAATTTAAGTATAAAAGACGAAATAAAAGCCAAAGGTTTAATTACGCTTGGTAACTTTTAAGTACTAATTTTGTTTTTATTTTACCTTCAACATCGTTTGGAATGGCTCGCTTTGCTCATGAACAGTAAAGATAAAGTTGAAATTAATCAAATCATGAAAATTCTTTACTGGTATCTTGTTGATGGCCAGAGAGGACACAATGGATCCTGAATAGGCTGTGTATGTTAGAAATCCCACAAGTGAGCCGATCATAACTTTCATCCTTAAAGAGATAGAGTGGGGATCCAAGTACCATGCTACATTTTCCACAGAAAAAAGAGGGTAACAATAATAAAAAATATCTCATAATAATAATTTCAGAGTATGAGGAGCCCTGCAGCGGCGGGTGAGTCATTTACACGGGGACAATGGAACCTAGTTTTTAGTTACATAAGAGACGAGGAGAAAGCAATAACTTTTTCATAAAAGAATGTTGTCACATACAATAAAATCTCATTCATCTAGAAGTTTTCGTCTTTAAACGACTCATAAACTATAGCTTGTGCAATATGTCTGGTCTTGAGTCTGTATAGTATATAGTTTTGGTGTCGGGGAATGTTATGTTCATACAAGCATATATTTATGACACGTACGGATGTCTGGAGAAAATGTAATAATAAAGTACAAGAGCACCAGGCAAACCTACTCTTTTGACAAAAGGCGGCCACACTCCAAAGCTCACTTTCTTTCACAAATTTTCGATCGGTTCGTTTCCGAGGAGGATGGTAATGCGAAAAGAAATTATTATTTTTGGACAAGAGCGCAAGTCGAACTTTTATTGATATCACCAGAGTCGCCCACACTCCAATCAAAGTAATCCATAATTCTTTTCGAAAAGCTCCCACTACAATGTCCTGGACTGAGCTTGTCGATGGCTGCTTGAAAAATACATAGGTGCTGACAGTAATGTCAAGAAAAGTTATTTTTAATGGGGTTTTCACTGAAAATAAAAAGTTCAGGAGAAAATATCCTGATATTTATGTATGACAAAAAGTAATAATATTATTACAAGCTGACGTAAGTGGGATGAAGGAAAGCTAAAACTTTTGCACGTTGCTCGCTGTATGAAATCTGATTTAAGGTGAGATCTATCTCATCCGAAAGAAGTTGCTGGACAGTTGTACCTCCAAGCGTTCCATTGGGAAGAGGTTTCGGTGAGTCACCCAATATGATATATTCGCTGTGTATTATATAGTTCAGAATTTTAAATTAACATGACACAAAAAATGTATATAACTCGAGAAATCAATGATCTTTAAGCTTACCTGAAATTCATCAAACACTTAAGATCCCAGTATAGCATTGCCACATAGCCACCAGTTATTTTGTAAAAATCTTCATCCATTTTTGTTAGACGAACCCAATCACCATAATTTTCGTCAAACTGAGACACAAAAATTCAAAATAGTGGCTCATTATAATTTAAACGTTTAATAGCTGTTACTAAAAAATCAAATGCTTTCTTTAAAAACACATTAAAACCTTAACTGACGCTACAAGGTTTTCCAAATGAAAGTTGCGTCGTCTTCTTGCAAAGCTTTCTAATTCTTCATGCAATGTAGACGCAGACAGTTGAAATTTGCTTTTAGCACTTTTGGCATCATCGTGAATAATGGCCAGCTCGTTTGTATAGAACGACTTAACGATCTCATAAACTCTTTTCTGTTTTATGGAGTATGCCTCCCACACGCTGATATTAAGTGGGGAAGAAGTGGTCCCACTTTCAAAAAAGTATACAAAAACAGTGCTATCAAAATATAGGCTTGATGTACTCAAGGCACTGTTTATTATGTTTAACTGTTCATTTTGCTTTGTCAAGGACTTCCAAAGTATGAATACTGTTGGCTGCCATTTTAGGGTACAATGCTGAGTATTTCCACACTTTACGTAAACCTTAATACAAATCGTGAAACCGAGTGGAGAATATTGCTTGAAATCACAATGAAGAACCTTTTATTATGTAAAAACAGTAATATTACCTCTTTCATAACAAATTCAATGTATTCTTCCGACAAATCCAGCAAAATTAGAGATTTAGTTTCGTCACTAAATATACTAGCCTTTACGGTTGAGAACATAGATACGCTTACAATAGCGATTGGAGTATAAGCCAGTAATTGCACGCTGTAGAGATTACTGAAAGCTACACGTGTAGTAAAAATGATACAATACACTAATTGAAAATTCCAGGAAATGAATATACGCGGGATTATGCAAGTTTTACATTGTTCTGTTATTATATTCAAGCGTGACTTACCACTCAAACAATCAGTGAGTATGAAAATACTACCTACATTTTGTGAAGAATTGAGCACATTTTGTAAATAATAATTCAAGAGTACAGACTGCATACAACTTCCAGTGAAAAGACCAACAGTAGTGTTTTCTTCCTGAGAAACTGATGTTGTCAATTGTGCATGAGAAATGCTAACAAACATTGAAACAACAAAGGAAATCGATGATTTCATAGCGATTTTCCAAATATTATATCAAAAAGTAGATTACTATTTATAAGAAGGATTAAAAGAATGTACAAAAGTGAACAAACTACGCAGCAGAGTGCCCAAGTCACTCATGCGGAAGTGAATCAACAGGCAAAGAAGACAGTAAGAAACGATTTTTGTGTAGGTGGATGGAAAGATATATGTTTACAAAATTCTTAAAAAGACGCTCCCTAAGCAAAAATATTGGAGACAGTGGGTACTTGTTTTGTTGTGCGGAAGTAATAACGCCAAGGCGTGTGTTTTTGACGTAGTTGGATAAGTGAAAGTTGGGAATCCTTCCACCCTGAGTCAATTTTTTATCCTGTGATCTTTTTTCGAATTCTGTAATGTTTTCCTCATTATAAGACATAATTATTTGCCTCGTTGTTATTTAAAAAGGTAGTAATTTACATTGGAAATCACGTGAAAAGTTCTTTTTGATGGAAGTCAACAAAAATTTTTTGCAGAATGTTTGCCAATTATTAATGGGTCAATAATATTGTAGCGAACACACATGAATGCAAACGTGAAAGTATTTCCCTAAAAGGTGATTTTCCTAACTAACTATAAAAACTATTTTTTATATTTGTTTCTTGCAGCATTCATTTGTGATGGATTCTGTTTGATGCTCGAAACATATACATTAATTATTGTGTCAGGACAAAATAATATTCTGTAAAGCACGTGCAATTATTTACACATCATTAGTCAGTACAAAGAACGCTGTCAGATAGATCAATAGTATTTCAAATCAATATTTGTATAGAAAAAATGTTAATTGAGCACATTCAAGCTAGCATTTTTTAAAAATTATCCTCCACCTCCAGCAGTCATTCTCATTACAGATTGTGTACATTTTTGATAATTTCCTTAACCACTACTTGTGTTGTGACATGCAACGGTAACTGTTCTGT
The DNA here is from genome assembly GCA_034699025.1 of Entomobrya cf. arborea Gr-Col-00668. Classification (NCBI taxonomy): domain Eukaryota; kingdom Metazoa; phylum Arthropoda; class Collembola; order Entomobryomorpha; family Entomobryidae; genus Entomobrya; species Entomobrya cf. arborea Gr-Col-00668. The sequence goes on from JAQIWN010001662.1 coordinate 14,973, forward strand.
CCAATGATTTGATATGTCATCTACAATACTCACAGCTTCTGGTAAAGTTGAAGTGCAAATTAATGACTTCCATCGCTGCGTGGGTAAACTTTGTACACAGCATGACAGCGAAAACGTATATTCGTTCAAGGCAAATACATATTATGAAGCCCACTTGTTGTACGTATTCTGTGAACATGAAAAACTGATTTCAGTACAATGAACATTGTGAGATGAATTATAAAGATAATTGACGATGGCGTTCTCTGTGACTTTCTCTAGGTTTTTGTTGTATTGATTGGAATGGACAGGTGTAATTTTTTCTACAATATACAATTTAAAAGGTTATGGGTCAACCTTGTTCAAACTTTTATGAGAATAGCAACATTATGACGTATTTTTATTTTAAAGGTTAAAAAAATTGCTAAAGTATATATGTTGCTCTCTCTGCGCAAATAAAAACGAGCACATTGAATGAGTAGCTAAATACTTTAATTGTATTATACCTGTAAAGCAGGTGAGTTCCTTTCTAATAAGTTATATCGAAATGTCCTCAAAAATTGTAAATACTGAAGTAATTACTCTTTTCTTAAGTAAATATACATTAAATTTAATAAAATTGTCCGTGACATTCATGCTCTTTCACCTTCAAGTCAAAAGGCAGCTGTTGTTTACCAAAATGAAAAAAATATTAGCTTGGTGCAATGATGCCTGACTGAAACCGCTCTGCTACAGACAAAAAAAAAATTGCTGACACGGGTTTTTCAATGTTGCTGAATTAGAACCTAATAGTTTGTTTGTTACTTTGATTCAACCATTTGATTTGATCCATACATTTGATTGCAAATTTCACGCTGTATACTTATTCGTACATTCGAAATCTTACAAACAGCCCGGTGACGAACTTTTTAAATAGCCCGGGTGGCCATGCTGAGCCAAAATTTTCATAATAGCCCGGTTGACCCCAAATAGCCCGGGTGAACTAAAATAGCCCAGGTGGTCATGCTGAGCGAAAAATTTCCAAATAGCCCGGGTGACCCCAAATAGCCCGGGTGGACTAAAATAGCCCGGGTGGTCATGCTGAACGAAAAATTTCCAAATAGCCCGGGTGACCCCAAATAGCCCGGGTGGTCATGCTGAGCGAAAAATTTCCAAATAGCCCGGGTGAACTAAAATAGCCCGGGTGGCCATGCTGAGCCAGAAATTTGCAAATAGCCCGGGTGACTCAAAATAGCCCGGGTGACTCAAAATAGCCCGGGTGACTCAAAATAGCCCGGGTGACGCAAAATAGCCCGGGTAGCCATGCTGAGCCAAAAATTTTCATAATAGCCCTGGTGACTTAAAATAGCCCGGGTGAACCAAAATAGCCCGGGTGAACCAAAATAGCCCGGGTGGAAGCCAAATAGCCCGGTGATGCCGGCGCTACGTCACGTAAGATTTCGAATGTACGCTTATTATGTTATAAAAGCATGCTTTGATGTTGCAAACGTACATTTATTACACGGGTTGACACATAACACAAAAGTTTTTTTCTACAATGTGACACACGTGCATAGTTGAATTTATTAGTAGATTTAGAAATACTAATAACAATTTGTTCAAACAAGTGGAAATGAAAAAGCTTGTCACTTTATGAAGACAGCTCAAAATGCAACGTGACTTACATGTTTTTTGCTAGAATAATTTATAATCCTCATAGGATCATAATAATTTTGCTCATGGTCGCAGGTTTATGATCTTCCAACCTTGTACTTATTTTTAGAAGAAAAAAATGTTTATTACTAAATTAGCTTGTGGTCACATTTTTTGTGTTACAAGTCATCGCTGACTCGAATGGGAATAAAATTTATAGTGGGGCAATTTACTACTAACAAATGTTTGTAATTTCTAGTTTTTGTTATTGGAGAAGAGAGAATGCTTTCATTAAAAATTATTTTACAAGCGAATCGCTTTGATTCTGTTTTTCAAGTTGTCAAAGAGGCATTAAAAATATATGGAACCGCATGTGGAATTGTGGAGTTGTATTTTTTTACCCATTAGTCTAATTGACTATGATTTCATCATGAAAGTTGAGAAGTTAAATAGCAAAATTTGAGACAATCGTTTGAAAAGGGAGCAGTGGCGGAGTATACATAGTGGTTCATACGCCCTTCTAAAAGTTAAAAGTAGCTCTTCTTTTATTCTGACTTTCTCTTGTTTGCATTTAAGCTACAGAATATTTCAAAACTTCCATGTCCCAACAAGAATTTTCATTGTTTTGAACATCTATAAAATAGAGCAGCATTGAGGTACTTAAAATTCCTTTTTATTGGACTCGATGAGCGTGTAAGTTGGTTTTGTGAAAGGCATTTTGTTGAAAATGACGTCATGCCGAGAAGAAAATAAGCTTCTGACTGCTGTAGTAAATAGATCCGTAATATTCAAGTACCTAAATACGTATTTAATATCGAGTTAATATTGGCATTTGGGCATTAACTATGCTTTCAATAATGAAATCCTTTTGCCTTGTTGCACAGATATAAAAGTGGTACCTACTATACTGCTAACTCAAATTGTTTATGCACAAGTAAATTTACTATCGTGACAGGCAGGAGAAAGACTTGCCAGAATGAAAATTGAGATGGAAAGTTTTATCCGAAAAAAATACTCTGTTCAAATAGATTGAACGAACAAGTGACGTTGATGGGAGTTTTCAAAATAGACGTAATGTAATATGTAAAAGTATACCAGGTAACAATAGAGGAAGTAAACAAGATTTCTGTTATGAAACGGAAAGATGACCAATGCGGCTAAAAATAAGATAAGTACCTGAAGAGGAAGTGAAAGGTGCTGTACCACTCAAGTCTATACTTTTATCAATAGTATTTACTAGAAAGCACACAAAGATTACATAATTATGTACTTGTAGTACTATCTTTAGAATTCCAAACTATTCAAGAGCTAGATATTTAAACCATCTCATGTTGAAGACATCAAGTTGTTAACTTAGATTCCTTGAGGGTATTAGTGGGTATTAAGTTCTATTTTCAATACTTAAAATTGACCCTCGTCTCGTATTGCAGTAGTAATTCATAAAAATGTTGCACAGGAATCTTTAGAAAGTTTTTGAATAAAAATATATACATATTTTATCTTGAATATGTGATGTTCATGTAAGCTGTTTGAGAGATTCAAAATACAATGGGAATAAAATGAATATTTTCTTGTGATACTTTTTATCGAATTCCCATTTATCAAACATTACGTAAATCTTCTTGATGATGCAATGCAATGTCAAGTGTAGTTTAATAACAAGGAAGGAAGTGAGAGAAAGATGTTTTTCGAGTAGGCGTTCGATCATGATTAATTACGAAACGTATTTTTTACTTTTCTCCAATCCAATGTAATGTCGTCATTATACCTAATGCTCAGTGATCCACTTATTTTTATACTGTATTGTGGTAGTGGCAAAGTGGCAACACCTTTTTTGATCTTTTAATTTTGCATTTCCTTTTAACTTGTCATCTTCCTACACCTACGTAAATCCTACGAATAATAATTTAATCCTGTCTACTGTGTCAAAAATGTAAAAAAAGTTGGTGAAGATGGTCTACATTTCTACAAGAAACTGGAAAGTGTTAGTTGGTTTTTACGAACGGCAAACGACACACATTCGTGGAGCAACAAGAAAAGTCCGAAACACCTTCTTTTGCATACTCAACAGATGTACTAAAGCTTCGTTAACAACATATACGAATTGAAAAAATACTTCTAATCAGGTCATAAGAGAAATTGGTAATGTAGACATGTATTTGACACTACTACAGTAATTACATTTTTCCTATATTAGTACAGATAAAATGGAACACATTTGGCAGAAATTGGGAAACTCCAACGGACCGACATTGAACCGCAATGTTCACTGAGGCTACTATTTCCACATATAGTATCATATTTCAGTGATACTCTAACTGCGAAACCTCCTCGAACTTTCATGCTGAAGTTGATGTTTGGAGTTTTCACGGCAATTCGTTTTTATGTCCAAGCCATTTCATTTTCTTTCTCCATTCTCCACACTACTGTCCTTCCTCTCTGGCACTGAGAGTCGAATTTACTTTCCTTTCTCTTTATGCGTATTCCTTAGAGAAAAACTAAATAGATATATACCTTCAACAAAAAGTTATATTTGGTAGTCAAATTTTCAGTTCTTATCTAAACGGCATACTTGCATTCAAAAAAAAGTTCTTCCTTTAGAAAGCGTGCAAGGTAATGTCATTTCCTTCTTAAGGTGTGTATAAATATTATAGAATCACAACAATTTTTTCAAACATTTTGTAATATCTGCCATGAAGCAAGAGCTA
>JAQIWN010001663.1:0-19282 GCA_034699025.1 Entomobrya cf. arborea Gr-Col-00668
TGCACTATTACATGATCATTTTCATGACTGTAATCGCTATCATCAAGCCAAGTATCTTAGTGGTAATAACAACCGTGGTAGGAATCGTTACACATCTGAAACTCCCAACTTATTCTGTTGAATGCCTTATTTTTTTACCCATTCTTTAAGTACACCCACCCACATTCATTATGTTTTTTCTTCAGGAACACATTTCATTTAAACGGTGTAAACAAACCGAACAATCAGAATGTGCATGTGCACCGCACACACAACTTTTACCTTGCGTCCTTCCTTTTTCCTTCCGGTAAAAGCACGTTAATATATGTTCGCATCAGTATAAAACGTTTAAATAGCTTGCCCTTTATGAGAAAACCTTTTTTGTCCTTCTTAGTACGCTATGTAAATTTAAAAAAGTGAAAGCAATTTGGCTCTATAAAACTAGCAACTTGATGTTCATTTTATTTCCTCTCTGGCTATAAATAATACGGCAAATAGAGCAATTAGAACCGTGCCACTATATATGTACAGTTTGACAAGGACGCTTAAAGCCAAGTTAAGTTTCGGTAAGGTGATTATGAGGATTCTTCAACCAACACTATAATGACTACGAGGGAAAACAGTGCAAAAATCATTGTAATTTTTGCTACATACTTCATACGTCTGTTCATTTCAACTTATGAAGTCCTGTCTTATGAAGACAGCGAAACGCGTAAAATATCTAGAAAGCCATCAAAAGCATTGTAGTGTATACCATAGCGGAATTCTTGCTTTTAATCTTCACTTGCTGCGAGTTGTCTACAAAATGTGTCCATTTAAATACCGTCACATAACTTATCGTTAAATGTGTGTGCTCAATAATAGCTGCATTCTGAGTATGAGTACGCGTGTGTAGTATATTCTGTATGGTTCATTCTACTTTCGGAAAAATTGCTTCTATTTTCTATTCCTTTATTTTTCTCTAATTTTTTCTGTATTTCTCTCTCTCTCTCGATTTACCCATCTTACATCTATTGCAAAAGCACAAAACATAGTGGCGTCTTTAGGTTCATGCTTTGCTTAACTTTTCCACAGAACATATAACCAACTTGATGTACCTTTTTACATTGCTCAAGCTGTCAGTACTACTACCATCACCACTTTATCTCAAGTAACGCGGCTCCGTATTATACGGTGAGACAAATAAAAAATACCATCACACCACCACACATGACTACTTGTACGCTCTCTTATTTTTGCTGTCTTTATGATGACTTGACTACACCGACCATAGTGCGGAGTGCGGAAGAGGAGCAAGGTTAGCCAAAAAATTCTGCTAGTGCATTATAGTCTCCCTACCCGGCAGGATGGAACCGTGAAAGCCTCGTGCTTACCAAATAGTTACCAACCACTAGCACGACACATACAACAAAGTCGTCCTTTTCTCTCTTGCTGTGTGCTGCTGTTACCATTATTCCCCTTGTTTCTTCCATGGAGTTTGAGGAAAGCAAGGGAATACCTACAACTGAAAACACAGCTCTGAGTTCTGATTCTCCACTAAACTCAAAACTCAACTTACCCAAGTTCCATCACAATTTTTACTACTGGTGTGTGTGTAGCTGAAACCCAAAAACTCAACCAAGTTAGCAGCATTGCATTGCACAGAAGACAACCAGACCAGACCACCAAACCAAACCAATCCAGGGAGCCAAACGCATTTTTCTGTCTTGTAGACGTATGCTACTTACGTGTTACATATTCTTCCGTTTGACTTTACTTGAATGTGGACATTTTCCTTGCACGAACCAACCAAAGTTTAAATTCACCTTCTTTCTCAATGCTTACTACTTCACAAGGAGATAAAATGCAATTACGCAAGTACAATAGTTGTGCTGGGGAGAGCTACCACCTTCACACCACTCTACTTTCGCAGTAGAACAGTAAACAGGCAAAACATCAGCCCTTCTTGTATCACTCCAAGTTTAGAAAACAAGGAGGTTAGTAGTGGTATTCAAGACGTGAAGTGATTGCTCCACGTGGTAAAAAAAGGGGAAACGAGAGTAAAGTTTACTCCTACTATAAAAACAGACAGATGAAGAGAAGAGGAGCATCGTGATTCCAGTCCATTACACTACTTCGGGCTCTCTTTCCTTATGCCTATTTTTATTTTTCGCCAAACTAGAACAAATAAATGACGCTGTTGCATCCTCCTTCATTCAACTGTAAAGAGCAATAATAAATTGGAGAAATGTTTTTTTTTTCGGTTATATATATTTCTTACCATACTAATACAATAGAAGATTAGATAATCAACAATTCAATTGATTACTTTGTACAATACTCGTACACTTTAATGATTCCAAAGTAGTATTAATATTAATATACTTAGTATATATAGTGTATATGTGTAGAGTGAAACGTAGAAGAAGCAATTACACTTTATTTTTCATTCCAAGATATCCTCACTCAACCGAGTTAACCATTATGGTTTCCCGAAATTGGAAACATCAGAAATAACATGGGAAATACAAATGGAACGTCTACACGACGAGGTCATTACAATGCTACATCAACAATCAAAAGCTCCATTTCGGTAGCCGTACTTTTAGTGAACCTCTTTTGTTCAGAGGGGTGGGAAAAGTCATAATGACATGACGTATTATCAATCAATCAAATCACAAAAAAACCTACTGCATGCTGTTTCTTTCATCAGTGGATAGACAAACAAGACTATCACCACCAACGTACATTGTGCAAGAGCAAAAATAATACACTTTTTCACCAAAAATATGCGCTGGTGCTTACAACTTGGTTTCCACAGTGGTCGATCACTTATTTGACCCCATGCCTGGGGTTAGAAAGCACTTCCCACCAGCAATGTTCCATTTCAGTGGGTGTACGTCATAGATTGTAATTTGTACAAAAAACAATTGAACAAATTTCATTATTATGGTTAGTGACCAGACAATGCAACCTGAAAAATTGATTTTGATTAGTAAATGGCTTTGAAAAACCTACATGGAACGATGTGGAACATTTTCTAGTAGAAGTCATAAAGCTACAACTCTAGTAGCCCTGCTTATATGCAGACGCTTTGTGTGAAAGAAGAATGGAAGTACGCTGCAATGCAATGTAAAGTGTGGCTGCGCATATAATACGCAATGACAGCGTGTTTACAAAATCCATGTGCTGAAATATTGCATTGATAATCTATAACGTGTATAACAAGTAATGAAGTTTGATGCATTCAAAGGTGAAAGTCATCGGGAAAATGCGGGCACTGACTACTGCAGAGCTCTATGGACAAAGTGAAATCATAAGAGAAAATAAAGGAAAAGTTTTTGCAAAACTACACGCCTAAGAACAACTATGTAATAGTGTGAAATTTCTATAGAGTTGTACTTGTACAGGGGCCTTCTTCTTGTTCGTCAGTCATTACATGACAGAGTCAACTCGATAGTCCTTAGTTTTTTTACACAGTTTTTTTTTTCATTGTGCTAATGTGGTCAAGTTTTCCACTGTACCAGAGGGCCAGGAGTAAGTATACTGCTTTTCTGAAAGTTCAGCTGAGGAGAAGCATTTATACTTTTTAAAAGTTTTATACTTAGCTTTTTTATTACTTACTGCCATTGTATCGATGCTTTGTGCAAACCTCTCCGACTTAAGATATAGGTCAAACATTTAAGTATTTATGTTATAATATTACATGTTCAATAAAATACTTTACTTCGACTTTTGACTAGTCAGCACAGCAGTGTGGAGGAATTCTTCTTCAAGTACAAGTATAAAAATGCAGTATTTTAATGGAATACTCTTAAAGAAGCTAAAGCTAAAATGTATAATATAAACAGGAAGAGGAAAAGTCAAAATAAAAAAGTGCTCTCAGGAACCAGAATTTTCGGTGGTGTCTTGGCTTCTTGGTTGATGCTATATTTTCATTAGAGCAAAAGTGAAGAAAAGGATGATTACATGGTGGTGGTGGTGGTAGTGCAGTGCTAGGCTTGTCCTATTCTGTAAAGGAAGCAACTAATCTTGTTACTGCATTAAGGAAAGACTGAGTGTTTGAGTATAAATGTATGTGTGTGTGTAATGTGTATGCATTATCATCCATATTACTTTCTTTTCCAATGCATGCAAATCTTATTTCTTATGTTCAATGTTCAATCAAGAAAACTTTAACCAAGAATTTTACTCGTGTACTCCAACTAAAGCTTTTCCAGTAGTGTTACAAGGCCAAATAACATTAAAAATTTTGGGCTAAGAAGGTGGAAGGTAAACACTTGACTTACATTCCTATGTGGCTCATTCACTACACTACTTTAACACTTTCGCCACCTGCCAAATGTAAGCTGGCTTGGATTTCAATTCATAACAGTGCGCAGTAGTCAGCAAAACACGGTGTTCATAGAAGAGGGTAAGTCGAATTTTGACATGTTATATCTGCACTATTATTATTGTGTCTTTATTGTGATACTGTGAAGATTACTAAAGATATTATGAACATACTGTCATGTTATAAAAGCTTATTGTTTAGATATCATACTTAGATACAAAAATTGTATTGTCTTAAAAAGAAAGAAAAAACTGCGTATAGAATACAGAGTACACAGACCAATCTTTCCTGAATGTGCCGCATATTTTAGTTTCGGTGCTATAATTGTAAAATACTAAAACTGGTGCATGCAAATGCACATCAAACGAAATACCATTATGACTTTGTATAGTATTTCCGAAAGATCATATCATATTTTTGAATATGCCAGTTCTCTTCTTATGTGTATTCTAGAGAATGACGTTTTAGTGGCGTAGCAGCACATGAGTATTTGCTCCGTAGTCCATAAGCAAAGCATGTATTTTAAATGGAATATGTAGTTTGATAGTGGAGAAAATTGTTTCTTTGTAAACTTATTATAAGAAACTACTATTATTATAACTATCACAAGAGCATTATTATTATGCACATATAATTTTATGTATGACTTTAATGGAATGCATGCACATGAAAAAATGGGACATTTGGATAACAGCACGAGCTCATTCAGTTATTGTTCAGTTCACAGTATAGTCAGTGGAGTGTGGAGACTATAGTTGGTTGTAGTAGCCTTTTCCTATGTTTATGTCTTGTAACAACTACTAAAGGCAGGAAAAGTAAAGAGTGTAAAATGGAGAGGGAAAATGGTCGTAAAAAATCTTTATGTTAATCCATACTGCATGCATTTCAGGTTACCTACATTACATTTTCCTTTTTGCTGGTCTGTTCCACATAACCGGCGAAAATAGTACATATATTCCCATTTTCACATCATATTCAACTGTACTGAGCCTATTATCGGAGTAATCTTATTTGCCAAAGAAATTAGATGTGTGCGAGAAGGTTAGAAAACGGCTGAGTCTTTTTGGGACATTGTTAAATTTTAATTTTTCAAAAAGCCGTGTATTTTTTTAGGGTAACATATAAATACAACCTTACGCACACTACTCAAGTAAATTGTAGTATTTTCATTGAAAAGATGGAAAGCATAAAATATCTGCAAATGTTTTAACTCTGAAGACCAATAATCTTTTGGAAAAAAGTGTGTATGGGTTATATTTTGTTTGAAGTAACCTTGAAACAAATAAGCAACCAGGCTTTACGACAATTTTTTTCTTGAATGTATTATTAAGTGGGAACGAAGGGAAAAGGCAACTATACAATGGCATGTGTGTGTCTTGCTTAAGATTGCTACGTGTGCTATGCCAGCCTGCATTCATGCATGATTGATGTGTGACATTATAGCTTAGTAGCTACCGAAAATCGCAAAACAACAAGGAATGCTATATTACTTTAGTTGTGATTGTGGCAAACTGGAGCGCTCATTTTTGCATACCTTTAATTGAGTTTCAATCCAAATCACGAAATTCAATCATTGCTTTTTCTTGTAAATAATAAGTGCAAACTTTAACCCAACAAATAACAACAGTAGTAAATTCCTGATTCCTGCAAATTGCATGTGATTCAACTTGGAGCTATGCGGTACACAATTTCTTACTTTACGACTGGTGACATGATCGTGAGTATTTAGGCAGGCCATACAAATGAATGATGAAAAGCATCGTATCTAACTACACTGCTATTCATAACTATATACACAGAAATATTTTTTCTAATATGGTATTCATACACTATCAAGAATGTCCTGTGCTAAAACGCGCCAGTGTGTTTTGGAATTTAGTATGGAATGGACTTCAAGAGTTCAGATTCCTTTTAGATTCCTTTTGAAACGATTTGCGAAATATTTAGCCAAAATTGCAATTTTGATAGCCGTTGCACTCCAAATTTCGACAGAGTAATTATTTAAGAGTTGTCACTAAAAAACTTTCACCGTTAGCGGCATCATATCGAAAGCACCTTGCGCAGACAAACAGACAAATATCGAACGTGCTAGAAAGTATAGGATTTATGATAATAAAGCGTGACAGAAAAGGAGGTGGTAGAGGAAAAGGCTTGTTCTTATGAAATTGGTATTTCTGTTAAGGTGAGAAGAAGACAAGGAAAATAGAAAGTGTATTGCAATGTATACACCTCTGGACTGGCATCCCTACCTTATTGTAAACTTGCAATTACTTTCCCCATTTTTCTTTTTTTGTTTTTCTCTCTGTCGTTCTACAATTCACCATCACTTGCAAGCCACTCACGTTTCTTTAATCCAACCAAAACCAAAACATGATAATATAATGTTATAGAATATATGCTACTAAAATAGCAGACGTCTTGCATATGTGAACACAAACATGCCAATTCTTATAAATTCCTCACTAAGAAAAATCTTATAACAAAATGAAAGTAATGTGTTGCGTTGCTTTATGTATGATGCAAAAAGTATATCATACGTTTTGGTATTCACATTACTTTCTCATCGCCACCACCACCGCCACCGACGCCGCATTCTGTTAGATACGGTGCATTGGTGCCACTGTATATGTGCATATTGTACGAAATGATTGCTCGAACATCTATCAGTGCCACCATTCCTATAGACCACACAGTTGTGGACGAAAATTTATATTACAAAGTATCTACATATATTTTGTGCAGTTGTAGCGGCAGTGGCATGGCATTACATTTATGTATAGGTGTACTCTTCTCTTTCAACTACGTGACCGGCGTTTTTTGTTCTCCCAGGTTTACTTTTTCCTTTTTTTACCTACTCCATTACCATTAGTGTTTGATACCATACGAAAAACGAGTAGGAAGGGACTTATGTACCTCTTTTAACAAACACCAGGCTATGTTTAACAATAAGGATTTCTTTTCTTGTATGGAGTAAGGGAATATATAAAGTAAAGCTTCTCAATTCTTTTCTCCTCTTCTCACTTTTCCCGTTTATTTTCTTGGTTCATTCATGTGAGTGATATGGCATACAAAACTTGGAAAAGTTTATACAAGACCAAAAATGACTATTTGTACATGGTGAACAGGGAGTAAAGAGGTTATAGGTAAATAGTGAAAGATTGTGACTCTTCAGAGAATAAGGAATTTTGCACATTGATTATTGATCTAGTAAGCCACTAACCAAACCAAACCAAACTGAAATCATATGAATATAGATGAGATTTACATTATGTGGAATTTGTGTGGAAGTGTCCGTTTTTTGTCTTTTATTTAATTCTAGTCGATATTCACATTTTACTTTGGCATTTGAATAGGAATTTCGGTTTTGTCTTTGTGTAGATCTCCCACTTTTTATTGCTGTGGTTGTGACTCATTGTCAGACATGATGCATAATATGTTTTTAGTATTTGGCTGAATTTATTGGTTGTACTGGTTGTACGTATTGCAAAACCGAGCACATGATGCTACTCAATAGAAAAATACCCTGAAGGTACAAATTTACAACTAACATTATTGTGAAAATTTGGCGTTATTGCATTTACAAATAGTTAATAAATAAATGTTTTATAAAATTTTAGATTTTTGTGAATTATAGAACACATGTAACATGGAATTTGAAATCTGAATTTCGGATACAAGAAGTTGATTGCATGAACTAGTACAAAACATTAAGGAAACCAAAAGTTTCTATGCTTTCGAGTCTTGATGTTTTTGACACAAAATTAATTTTATGAGTGATTTACTGGGATTGTAAATATCTGGGAGGGGTTTTTAAGAAGTAGGGAGTGCGACTTATTGAAATATTACAATAATTTAGTATTTTTTCTGAAACGGCATAACGATTTAAGTTGGATTGCGTGTGTGTAGAGACGTGAAGTTTCGCATGAGATGTATAATATAGATACGATTTGAACTTCATAAAGTTTTTTTTACAATGAAATGCCTGGAGAATGAACATCATTTAATTCGTAAGCATTATAAGAGGATGAGGAATTTCTGAGGAAATTAGTAGTAGCACCAACTTTTTAGTTTTTAGTATCACTGTCTGTTGTTGTGATGCAAAAATATGGGCGACTTATGTCTATGTTGACACTCCGCAACTGTAAATCACAGAATTTGCTTTACTTTGCGGAGGAGACTATCTGCGTAACATACGGAGCAAAACGTTTCACAGCTTTTGCTAAACCATGAATGTTGCAAGTGAGAAGAAATCTCAGACTGCTATAATTGTACATATCGTATAAGTGCTGAGCTACTGATAGAAGTAAGGAATGCTACCAATTTAAGAGTTACATTTGTGTAGTTCTACAAAAATAGCACATATGAGACTGAATGAGAGTAAGTACAAAACTGAACAACTTTTTCATATTTACCATAAAATCAATCTTATTTTTTGCCCTCTTGATTGCATCCAATTTCCTTAATGTACATTGAAAATATCGATAATCACTTCCAAATGCTGATTTTTACGCTAGTCGATTCCATGTTATTGCTTCTAAAAGTTAATTTAGGGAGTAGATGGATGGAAATTGAATTTTAAGTCATAATTTACACAAAACTATGCTTATGGTGAAATGTAAAAATATATTACTGTACACATGAAGTTTTTAATGGTAAAATTCAAACCGCACGGATAGAGAAGACGTAAAATATAACATTTCGAAATCTGCATATTTCATAACAATCTGTGCATGGGAAACCCACCAATACCCACTTGGAATTAGTCCTACATTAGTCTTTAAAATGCGTAGTAAGCATTTCTTTTAGAAAATCGACACAGTTAAAATGTCAAAGATTGTACCATTAAAATATGCTAGTTAATTGACTGACAAGATTCATAACTTATGCTTCACGGTGGGCTTCGTTTTGTACTTAAATTTAGAACACATGTTACTTATTATAAAGTTGTATCTTTCACACTAAAAAGAAAATCGAATACTAGTGTTATCTGTTTAGGTAACTTCAAGTAGTTCGTGCTAATAGGAACACACGTCAAATATAGTAAAACTGGTTATGTTATGTTTGTTTATCCATGGTCCGAAGTATATACAAACGAAGAATTAGTATTTATGGTTCTTGTAACAAATTAGTCCATTGACAAATAAAATTTGGCAACTGCTCTTTTTCAACGGAAACGCTCTATAAGTTAAGATCTTTCATTTTAGAAGATGACATGCAAGTATGCAAGATGGTGCAAAAACTTTGCTGATGTCGATGAAAAGTGTTTTGCAAAGTGAGAACTCAGAAAAATCATCAAAGATAAAAAAAATTGGAACAAATTAGGGAAGTTGTACCAAAAAATCTCTTTTTGTTGGCGTTTCTCAGACTATTTGTCAAACTATTATTCTTAACTTTGATCTAACATGTTGATTTCTGATAGAGGTCAAATCAAGCTAAATTTAGTGTCAACAAAGTAATAAAAACATGAGCGATGAATGAATACAAAAGTGTGATACAAGACAAGACAATCCTTTTTTCATGCTGGAGGAGTTAATGACATAAAAAATAGGAATGCCATGCCATACGCTGGCATGCTGTTGTTCCGTTCCATTAGATTGAAGAAAAAAGATCTTCCATCACACAGAGAAGCATGTCACCACCACCACTACTACCACCATCAAGTATCGTTAATATCGTCATCATCACTTACCATAACACATCTTTCTACGATATATTACATAACACACTCCTACATAAAAAATACTGATGATGGAGACAAATAAGTGAGGAACATACCATAAGAATACCCTTATTAAATATAAAGGCTAGAGAAGAGAAGAAGTAGCAACAAAAATACAGGAAATGTAGTTACCCGCATCTGCAGTAATATGTTGATACCATATATACCATGCATACCACCAACTAAACCAATAAACTTGGTTGTTGTTTCATCGTTTTTCTCTTCTCTTTTCCTCATCGTTTTGACATGACTCCACAAGCAATCTCCTTTGTCAACTCAGCTCTCTGCCGACGTTTTTTCATGTCAAGCCTTTTGGTTTCGAAAACTAGAGGCAAGTTGGTTGGAGGGTTGTTGTTTGGTGGAGGTGGTGGTTGTAGTAGTACAAACAGAGAGAGAGATGCTAGAAGCGATGGTAATGTTTTGTCTGTCATACGACAAAGATGTGTGTTGTGTACGATGAAGAAGGAAGACTTGTCCCTTTTTTATTCGTTTTATTATTACACCCATTACATCAGATTAGTTAGCTTTAATAAGTATAACATTTTCATCTAGTATACATACTTTGTATACATTCTATGACCAAGCACTGCTAACATCATTACAACACTTCCCTAAAGACAAAAATAAAACTTTAACTTTAGATTCGGAGAAAAGAGAACTTACAAAAAACAAATCATATGCTTCTTGGGTTCTCCTCTCTCAGAAAGTTAGGAAGATAATATGTAGATTGTAGATGCATGAACATGAAGTATAAATATAACTGGAAAGACTTATGATTGTGATTTTATATAACAGTCACTTCTGTTTAGATTCCTACATTTTTCCTTTCCAGGGTTTCCTTTCTCTGGTTTAGTTGTCCTCTGTCGTGTTGCAGGATAGCTTTTCTAAATGACGATTTCGTACTTAGATTTGCTGGAAATGTTTTGGGATGTGTCATGTCATATCTTGTGTAACTTTTTCTTCTTTGCCCGTCAACAACCACATGCAAAAATACAACAAAGCATTCTTGTAGTTTTTCTTTTTCTCTTTGTTCTCATTTTTCTAGTACTCAGCTCATCCTCGTCGTAAACCATGCTCTCATATTATTTAGTTTGTATACATGTAAGAAAGAATGCAGATTTATTACACTTGTTCATCTCTTCTTGTCCTCCTCTCATGTATCTTTTCTTGCATTCTTTCTTATTATATCTGGTTAGAGTTAGTTATGTTATTACACTTTCTCCAGGAACATGTTTTTTCATGCAATGCAACCAAGTTAATCACGAGGATGATGATGATTATTATCATGAGGATGTTGAATGTGAAGATGCAACTTGAATAATGTATGTGTGTACTACGTGTGCACTACATTACACCTCTTTTCCTTTTTTTATCTAAGAAAAAATGTGTTCTACAAAAGAGTGAAATATCATTGCCATCATCATAATAATATACATAAAATTTACGTGTATTCTCTTCTTATCTTTGTTTTGGCTGATATATTCCATTTCTTCCCGCGCAGCGCTGCGCTGCTGCGTGATTTATTCCTGTGTTCGCTTTATTCTCCTCCGAAGTTTTCTGTATTGTCACATGACTCTATGACCAAAAGCAAATATTATAATGTAAGAGCCTTCTTTTCTCTTTATTCCTATTCCCCTGCAAAGAAAATCCCTTCTGAATTTAAGTCGACTTCACTTGTTCTTCTTTTTTCGTGTATTTTTCTTCACAAGTCTGAAGTATAAAAAAGGAAAAGTTTTGCAAAAAAAAAAACTTTTAGTTTAGTTCTCTTTTGTTCATAATACCTTCTTTTTCTTCAACGCAGAAGACAGGAAATACATAGGTACATGGTTTCTTGAATATGCAGCATTAGAGTCGGTATCAGCTACAAGTAACCCTTTTATGTCGACGCCGCCGGCTGGTGTCAAATTTCAAGCGTGTATACTCCCACTGTCATACATACTTGCTGTACTAAGTCCACCAGGGGAACCCTCTCTATGCCGGGATTTTTCCTCTTATGTTTTTTTAAATCCTCATCCCATCTGACCTAATATCAACTTATCATAACATGGGTACATAATAGATCCTATTGGTATGATTACATAAAATATCTACATGAAATCCTTTTTTTGTTCATTTAACTTAAAAATAAATAGGACACGTTAAATAATCTGAGGACAGATATAAGCACAAAAAACAAATGTTATATTTTTATTGGCTTAAAGGGCGGAAAGATTCATGAGTGTCTGCAATGCAGTTCATTGTTGTTATTCATCCCTTTTCTCTGTTATTTTTACCCTCGAATGTGGACGTCGACACAGTAAGACACATTTTGGTTGTTATTTCTTCAGCGTAGTTGAACACGAAGACAATGCTTTGTTGGTTTGTATTTGTAAAATGTTCGAGTAGTTGCGGGTTTCCACTTTCCACTAGCGAAGCGTCAAATAAGTGTTTATGAAGTTGTAAACAAAATTGGTTGGCAATGGTGTTGCTACATTTGGCTGTTGTAGCTGGTTGCATAAATGGGTTACTGTAAAAATTGGATGAACATCATGCATACCATCAACTCCACACAACACTCCCCCTCACCAAGTGCAACTTTTTGGACCATTTATTGCTTGACCAATATATCTTGCTAGATGGTAATTTATGCCAGCGTAATGTCAGTATGTTTACATTGAGAGTGTCACACTCTTTAGACAAGCAGTTTTGTGGAAATGGAACTATGTTCTTCGAGCTGTTCTCCCAACAGTCTTTTTTATATTCTCAAATGATGTTTTCGAAATGGATTTCGAATGGAACTGCCGAATTCGAAACGCTGAATTTTTTTATAGCGTTATGGTTTGATCAAATTATTCCATAAACGCGTGACATTTTAGCAGACACGTGTGTAGAAGTAAAAAGTAAATTAATTGATGAAGTTTACATGAACGTTTAAGTATTAGCAAAAAATTTTCTACATGAAGTCATTTGGGTTATTATTTTGGAATTAAAATAAATAGGTAAAATAAAATAGGTAAACCTGTTGACAAAGCTTTAGGATTGGTCGCCGGCTGTGCCGGCATTGATCATTTTTTGTTTAGAAATCGTAATATTTGAACACACTTGTACAATTTTCAATTCCTCAAATTGATGCCATATTTCAAATACTATCGAGTTTTGGACCATGGTCCCTTTGATCCCCCCATAATTGATTCTATCGATTGGTGGGATAAAAAAAACTCCTATTTAAAAAGCATGTAACCGTTAATTAGCTCTGTAGGAAGTAACTCTTCTGGTGCCGGTATTTTGTCATCAATAGGTTTCTTCCCTCCCCATTGACCATATGAATGTTTATAGTACATTTCAATTGGTCAAGACGTTTGGACGTAAGATAAGCTACAGACGGACTTTTTCACTCCCACACCCCATCGATCATATCGAATTTTATCTTAAAACTTAATAAAACATGCATGCATTTTTTGTTGTCTTACTTTTAGCAAGTTGTCTTATTTATCTGCATATACAATATTTTAACCATAAAAATTAATTTCTGTAAAGTGAATCTAGGTTTTTTAGTTTTCTCATAGGAAATTGTAATAGGGTCGAAAAGGCAACGTGGCTCAGAACATAACTTCGTATGCCAATTTTAATACTTGTACAGAATATGAAAGTTAGAAATAAAGCTTGTCTTTAAAAAATTCTTGGGTAAAGCAATGCACAAAGTTTTTGTTCTTTCCAACTTTCCCTTTTTTATCCTTGATTGCCAGTCTAGTAAAATAAAATATGAGATGATAATAATAATTTTTATGTCCGAGCTAAATTCACAAAGTTTTCATACTTTTTGGAGCTCATTCTGCGTATGATTTGAATTTAAGAAAGGGCAGTAGTCGAGAGACAATTTACATTGCTCACTTAACTTGTAACAATAGTACTTTTTAAGAATAAATTATTACATAATTTATATTCCAAATATTGCAAAAAAATTATGAAAAATTGGATTTTAACGAGGTTTACATTCATAATTTTCTGTTCCATTTCGACCAAAAAAAAACTTCTCAACTACTTTCCGTTTCTTTTTATACTTCGCTTCACTTCAAATTCTACTCTCTCCTAAACTCTGGAATTGTATACATGGATGTTTTGTTAAAAATATGAAATATTTATGATGGCTTAACTAACCTTGCTTTCATAATCATACAGTAAAGCAAAATACAGTAATTTATTAGTAGTTCACATTCTAAACACTTCTCGCCATTTTTATGTATTCATGTATGTGTTTATTTGGCGTAATTTTCTTCGTATATCGCAGTGAATTCGATGCAGTGATAATAGTGGAATAATATGTGCACTTCATAAACTCCACTGACACTTTTGTGACCTTTAGCTAAAAAGTATGTTGGACAAAAAATATCCGCACCGCATTAGTACTGAATCTTTCTGCACACGTCCGATGTAATATGTACCCGGAATAGCAATACACAGCCCACAATAATGTGTTTTATATTAAATTTGTGTCTAGGATATGCATACAATTTACAAGTTAAAAATCTAACGCAAGGAATATTGGCTTAAAAAAATCAGACACAAAATTGCTTTTTACTTGGTACAAATCGAATGATAATTTATCACCACTATATTACATGTCTGATAGTTAAAATGAATGTAAAGCAAGATTGCCTTGCCCTATAAACAGCGTGAAAATAGCGTGAAAGCAACATCTAAAATTAGTTTAAATAGTATGTATTGATATTTTCCCTTCCTGTATGTTTCATAGTTAACTGTGTTCATCTATTAATTTAATGTTTAGCTCGTTTCACGTTTACATCCGAACCAATGTAGGTATGCATTTAATGTAAATTGACGTATTGTGTGAGTAAGAGTCATATAGTCATGAATCATATAATACCAGTAACACTACTTTGGTTCAATAACGAATTAACGATTCATCCGCATAAACTGTAGAATTTTCATTAGACATTGTACGCGCACCTGTCCACACCTAGACCAAACTTAGAGACGATGGACACACAATACCTGTTTACCATAACATGCATATAGAAGGAGAAAGTGGGCTTACATATTATGCACAATGCACATTTAACATATCATGGGGGACGTGGTAAGATTATGTTCCACAAGCATGCAATAATTCATTGGTGCTGGAACAATTAAATAAAACATGATTGGAATGAGAAGGGAAAAACTTCCATTCTTAAACACAAGCCAAAACTACTTCCCTAGAAGTAAATGCAAATAGAAACTTTTTGTATGATCTTTATCTGTATTGTCGATTTATGAATTTTTTTGCAGTATGCAGTGTGTCAGTGAGTGGGCTGTATTTCTCTAACGATGGCATTCGTCGAATTTACAAGCTAAAGAATCTTCGATTGAGATTCATGGTTTAATCTTATTTTCATAAAACTTTTATCTATCAGACCGCTCAAAGCCGATACTACATAAAATTTCTTCAATTTGATACGATAACTAAACAAAATAAGGGTTAGACTCAGACTAGTACCAGACTAAGCGTTAAATAGTGACAGACTTGTGATTTTTGAATGCAAAAATTTTCGCCATGAAAATGCCAAAGTAAATTGTTTAATAGAATAAGTTTAAGTTTTAAATATACAATATACGTACTTTATTCGTTGATGGTATGCATAGGTTCATAGGTATTATTATAGTATTCTTGCTGCATAAATGGTTTTCGCTAAGATAGTAAAGTTTGTATTCCTTCTATTTTGATCTACTTGCATGAGCTACGAGCTACAATCAACAAACCGGTCACTACTGCAATTAAATGAGCGCTTGGATTGATAGGATCACACTAATGTCTAACTCTTTTACATTCATCTGAAAACGTAATGCAGCTTTTCTACCTATTAGATCACCAATAATACTAATAGTATTAACATACCAAGTAACTTTTAACAAATACAGTGAAATAAAATAGTAGAAAACAAAATGAAATACACACAAAACACATGATAACAAATTATTTGGATCAAGTCATGTTTATGCATCTACATTTATTGCTGTAGGTTAACTATATCAATATGGTTTGCCGACTGACCTGCTAGATTCACGGAATGACTCTATTTCCCCCACTAGCGTGTATTCATTCACTGAAGCGTAACAACATAGTAAAAGCTCTACCGCACTACCACCAGCACAATGCAATACGATGGAAATGACTTGATAGAAAGGAACGAAGGAGAAAAGATATTTTCATGAGGAAGATTCTCTAACTTTCACTGTTTTTCTTTTTCCGTTGATGAGAAGGGAGTTAAAGCTCATGTGAAAAATGAATACATATAGCTTTCCTCCATGTATTACTTAATTGCATTGAGCTTTTCTCCATAATATTTGCAATTCTCTGTGCTCAGTCCAAATCCAACATATATACATGTATACCACGATGAGTTAATATAATGATTATAAGAAATAAATAAACTCTACCAATGATAAGTTCAGCTCTGTTATCTAAACAGCGCGTTTTCTGCAGAGAGAAAATTGTTACAGCTTCTCCAATGGCCCTGACTAAAAATTCATTTCTCAAACTGACAATGAGGGGAAATGTGTGCAAGTACGAACGTATATATCTCGGGAAAAAGTATGTAGATTATTTGTGTGGCGGAAATGGAAGCAGCATGGGTTGTTTTGCTTGATGTTGCTCATGATGATGATCATGATGATCATAATAATATATGCATACAAGGCTCAAATCTCTGTGCGTTGCGGTATGGCCATGCTGCTAGCTTGATTTTGTATTCATTATCATTAGCAAAATTGGCTCACGTTGTTTTGTTGAGACGGAGAAAACTGAGTGGGGAGAAAGAAGTATAAGTGGCACGTAGTTGTATGTAAGTAATATGTAACGTGCTATCTATATTGCTATGCAAGTCAAACATTTACATCATGAAATTTGCAGAACAGCTCTTATATCCTTGTTTTTTTGGTGAAAGAAAGGATGGATCTAAAGTAAGAAAAGCTCTTTTTGATGAAAGTTGCCTGTGTTTTAGAAGTCTCTTTCTTCTATGCTATTTTCTAACCTCAGAACCTTTATTTGATTAGTGCACCAAAACCAGACGGACAGATACAGAAATAGTTTATATGAGTACATCTCTACATTCGTTTGTTTATGTGGATAAACCGGATGAGGTTGGTATCAAAATAAACAATGGAAATTAAGGTGAAAGTGGCACATACTCATGGAAATGTATACAATATTAATTGTCCTTGAGCACATTATACCAAAATGATAAAATTGCTTGTTGTCCCTTCTTTCCCTTTTCTAATGATTGTGAGATGTTATATAGCATTGCTAATTTTAGAATTTCGGTTGCAAAGTTAATGTATATTGATTTAATTTTGTATAGTTAATAATTGCATTTTGTAAGTTTATCTTCAGAATTTTTAGAAAGTAAATGAATTAAGCAGTGGTTCCTTCGAGACTATCCCATAATATGAATTGTAGAGCATTCAATTTATGTAGGTAAATTTTAATGAATTTATAAATTAAGGATGAGATAACCGTCGCCGGTCGTACGAAAGATGATTTCCTAATAACAAACTCAAATAACACACAAATGCCACGTCTTCAAAAAAACATTTAAAAATCTATTTTTGGATACATTTACCAAACATTGATAACATGTGGTACAAGTTGCCAATTGAGTATAAAAATTGTAATGCAAAGAGAGGTACAACTATGTACATCAGATTTAGTACGCCAGACACATTATTATGCTTTAAGAAATTCCATAGAACGAAAAGAATCACCCATCCTTCTAATTGCACGTACTTATGATTTTTTCTGCAGCCGTAATCTTTTCAAATCTTGTAAGTTTCGTGGTGAACTAAAAGAGCACTTCATTTGAAGGGGATCCTACTTATTCTTGGCGACACGATCAATCCTTCCGACAATTATTACTTTCACTCTCACTCTGCCATCATCATAAGTGTATATAAAGCAGTGCAACCAAAATTACCTCCATTTCATTCAACCATATTTCTCTTTTTCCGTTTCTCATTTGAAGACGGTGAAGATACGATAGAGCGACGCTAGAGTGTAGAATGAAGATGAGTACGAAGGGAATGGTGACGGTGATGTAAGTATCCCATTTCGAGATGATCACTTGAGATAATTTAAGTACAACGAACTCCTTGTATATCATCTAGATAGATGCTATTTTCCTGAACTGAGATAATGATGATGATGATGGGGGAATTTTAGAATTGCTCTATATCTTCTTGCAGAGTCCAATTGTTCTCTGTGAGAACTTTTGTTCATGTGCTACCGAGCCAGTACAAGTATATTGCAACAGTCCTTTAAAGCTGTTTGTAGTTGTTGCTCTCAAGATCATAAAGGCGTTGCTCATCGCACCACTCACATTTATATAAAAAGTTGGAATAGTCATACACATAACAACATTAAAGCTGGAAGGCAATTTCCAAGTAAGGGACTATAATGATACCATTTACGGCAGCCAAAGTTGCGTAGAGTTTTCTGGGTCTAACATTCAACATAGCGCATAGGTGGAAGTGGAAAGTGAGATTAGTATTGCTTGAGGGAGTTGTTTGTAAAATGAGAAAAAAAGGAAAACAGTTGGAATCAGCACAATTGTTTCGTAATTTGTAACACCTTTAAAAAATTACCAAACAAGTCCGTGTGCCGGGAATAGGCATTCGTGGTTGGATACTGCAGCAGTAACTTTATTAAAGCTCATCGATATGTATCTCAATGTCACAACTGAAAGGTTAGTTAAATAGGTTATATGACAAGTGCAAAAGGTACACTGACTGATAATGATAACAATGATATTATATGCATACGAATAACTATAGCTTGAGTGTTTACTATCAACTGTTTTTGAAATCCGTCTTTCTATTGCAAATAATTTTGCAATTTTTGTTAAATAGTTTATCAGATCACTTTCACCTAATTAGAAGCAAAACGAAAATCTAAAAGCAATAGTTTAAGAAATGTAGTCTTTTAGTTACGAAAAAAATCTTTTATTTTTCTGTCTTTTTCTTTCTACATTTAAGCTTTTAACATGATTTGATTTTGTACTACTAGTTTATATGCAACATTATGTGTAGCAAGCAATGTCTGTTTTCGCAGACACCCTCTCCACAGAACTCCGCCAGAAAGAATCCCTTATACCTTTCTCTTCAAAAATACCAAACTATCAACTAGATAAAACACAAAGCAATAATAGCTAAGAAAATATGCTGTTTTTTATGCATTCCATCATGCAAATTCTACTCGAACAGGTGACCTAGATTTGAAAACTTATAAGGAACGACGGAGT